>JASDQU010438121.1:11799-67591 GCA_032191745.1 Picea mariana
ATAAGGGCCCAGACCACCTGTCGAGGTTGGAGCACGGCGAAGAACCTACCGGTATGGAGGACACACTATCAGATGCATAGCTACTCACCATTAGAAATATTGATGACCACTTCGCAGACATAGTCCAATTCCTGTCAACAGGAATAGCTCCAGCAGAATACACAATTCCATAGAAGAAACAACTAGTGGTGTGCGCTGCAGATTTTTTGCTAATAGATGGTTAGCTATATAAAATGGGACCTAATGTGATCCTAAGAAGATGTGTGATGGAGATAGAATGCCCTATGATCCTCGAAGAAGCTCATGAAGGCATTACAGGAGGACATTATGGAGGAAAATTCACTGCGTAGAAGGTTATGTGAGCTAGCCTTTGGTGGGCCACGTTACACAGAGATGCTAAAGAATATGCCAGAGCATGCGATGTATGCCAGTGAGTTGGAAAACCATCCTGAAGAGATGAGATGCCATTAGCACCACAGATGACCTTACAAGCATTTGAAAAATGGGCCATTGACTTCGTGGGACCTATAAACCCACCAAGGAAGCACACAAGAGCAAGGTATATTATCACTGCAAAAGAATACTTAACTAGATGTGCTAAAGCAAGAGAAGTCAAGGACTGTAGTCAAACTATAGCTTCACGTTTTATATTCGATGACATAATAACCAGGTTTGGATGCCCTAAGGTCCTTATGAGTGATCAAGGCACACATGTCATTAATAAGACAGTTGAATCCCTAACTGAAGAATTTGCAGTCCACCATCAGAAGAGTACACCTTATCATCCACAAGCAAACGAAATGATTGAATCACTCAACAAGATCTTGGATACAGCATTGAAAAAAAAATTTAGTGTGAACAGGGATGACTGGGACTTAAGAGTACCAACGGTACTCTAGGCTTATAGAACCACTTGCAAGAAATTAACAATGCAGACTCCTTTCAAGTCATTTTATGGTCTTGAAGTTGTTGTCCCAATGGAGTACTTCGTACCAAGCTTAAGAATTGTTTCATTTATAGACATGGATGATACTGGTGCTATTCATGAGAGGCTATCACAGTTGGTCGAACTAGAAGAAGACAGATTCATTACAGGCTTCCATCACCAAATTCAAAAGGAACGAGAAAAGGCCTATCATGACAGATACATCAAGAAGAAGATATCCAGGCAAGGTGATTTAGTCCTGCTATATGACAGTAAGTTTATCAAACACCCTGGGAAGTTCAGAATGCATTGGCTTGGACCATATGAGATTGTCTATGTTACAGAGGGAGGATTTGTGCAACTGAAGACATTGAAAGGAGACTGGAAGGAAGGCTTGGTGAATGGAAGTCGGTTGAATTTATACTATGACAACCAGATGCTCGTAGCTCTCAGTAGAATCAAGAAGACAAGGGTCCAGGTACCAGGTGCAGTTGAAACTGGGTACCAGACACAGAAAAGACAGTCTGCACAAGGATGGAAAGGAGGCATAAAGAAAAAGCAAGGGTTGCACTGTGTAGTCGAGAGTCGAAGAAAAACAAGAGGATTAGATCTCAAGTGCCTCGGGATGATTCACAAGTGAGTGTTGTGGGCCTGTTGGCCCTGGGTTATGGAAGGAAGTGAAGAACGAGGAAGAAAAGGTAAAAAGCGAGCTTTGCGAGAGACACAGTGGCTATCACTGGGTTGAAGTGAGCAAAAGAACAAAGAAGATGAAGCGAAGTGTGAAAAAGAAAGTTGTTGGATGAGGAGACCGAGGATGACATATCAGTAAGGAAGATGGACCGAGGATGACTTAGGAAGTGGAAAAGCCAACATTGGATGCCTTGGAGCACCGTGAGATGGAGAAGGAAAGATAGGTTGGTGAAGCTCGGAAAGAATGGGTCAAGTTGACCTAGGGTTGTAGACACCTAGGGTTTTGGTAATTAGGGTTTTGACACCTAGTTTTTGACCTAAGGTTGTCGGTGAGGAATTGTAATGCATAAATAGAGGTCGAGAGGACCTAGGTTGAGAGTAGTACTATGATTGAGACTTATAGTTGAGTATTGTTCATCAGGAGAATATTGTATTGAGGGTGAGAGAAGTGTTGAGAGTGAGAGCCTTCTGGTATTGTAAGATCTTTAGCTGGGTGTGGAGATCAATTCCTGCGGCTAGGTGCGCAGGAAGGAAGAAAGGAAGAGAGACGGAGAGAGAGGATCTGCTGGCCAAGAGTGCAAATCAGAACTGTAAGCTATACCTTAATATATCATAAGCACAATTTTGTGGATGTAGCCCTAGAGAGAGGGTGAACCACGTACCTCTGTTGTTGTGTGTGTGATTGATCCTTTGAGCTCTGTTGTTGTTATATTGTTATCTGCATTGTTGTATTAGATCATATCTATAACTCTGAAGGATAAATCTAGCTAGTGAATGGTAGATGCATGTTATGTTGATTGTGTAATAAGAACCACTTGATATTCCTCTGGTTGTATACATATCTTTCCTACAAACCCCTCATAGGTGCTTCGGGTGAGACTGCATCTGCTTCGCAGGTGCTGCTGAAAGGGCCAGTAGCTAGGGATTGTTGGTGCACTCTTGGAGTTGAACCATGGGTACGCCCCTGTGTCAACACACACTCACTTGTTCATTTGAGAGACAAGTTTTGGAGCTGGAATTGGAGAGGAGAGAGAGAGAGAGGCACATCTTTAGGAGAGGACTTTCTGTATTTGTTTCAGTTATCTCTTGGCATTGTATTGGCTATCTATAATAAGGAAGTTTTGTTGGGTTTTCTTCCCCATGAGGGCTTCCCAGGATAAATGATGTGTCTCTTGTGATTGTGTATTTCTCATTGATCTTATCTTATGTTGTTGTTATTCATTGAAATGAAAAGAAATATAATAATGGCTTAAACATTAACATGGAATCAGAACCAAGCTGAAGAGAGCATCTTTCACAAGAGGAAAGTGAAAAATGTCATTGTTGTTGTACATGCAAATTAGGGATTTTTGTTGGTGAGGTATTTCATCCCTAAAACCATCTAGAAAAGTGTTCCCTCCCTCAAGGATCATTTTGGCACCTTCAACACACCTTTTCAGTGGCAAGATCTCCCAGAAAGTGAAACCCTTGTTTCACAAAGTACCAGAGTACTAGAAGTACCAGAGGTACCAGAAAACTAGAAGCACCAGTCCAGAAATCCACAAATCAAGTTTGGAGGAGTAAAATTTGGATTTTCTCATATCCAAGCACACCAAGCTACTCGCCTCAGCCAAGCGCTCCTCCTGGTAAGTTCAAAACCTGATTTTGAACACTTTCATTTTTGAGCATTTTCCCAGCTTCAAGTAGAAGATGTATGAAAGCGTTAAGCTTGTTGACAAGCTAGAAGGTGTGGAAAATTTCTGTTCCTAGAAGTATAGAATTGGTCTCATTCTTGAAGATAATTACCTAGCAAGATTCGTCAAAGAAGAAGTATCGGATCCCGTTGATGCTGCAGAAAAGCAAAGCACCAAAAGGACACAATCAAGGCCAAAAGAATCATTGTAGATTCAATCAAAGATCACCTGATTCCCTGTGTGTCATCAAAGAAGACTCTGAAATAAATGTTTGATGCCCTAAACAGACTATATGAAAGAAAGAACATAAACTGAAAGATGAATCTTAGAACTCATCTCAAGAATACAAGAATGCAGAAGGGAGAATCAATCCAAGAATATTTCTATAGAATATCCCAATTCAAAGAACAACTAGAAGCAATAGGAGATACTATAGATGAAGAATAACTTGTAATGACAGCCCTAAATGGTCTCACAAGACCTTGGGATGCATTCATCCAAATGATTTGTGCCAGAACATAGAAACTAAAGTTTGATGGCCTATGGGAAGAATGCATTCAAGAAGAGGCAAGAGTAGCTAATCATGAAGCATTACTAGCAAGAGATGATGATCAAGCCCTAGATACTCACACCAAAGGGGGAAGGAAGAAGTCATACTTCCAGAAAGAGACTTATAAAGAGTCTCAACCCCCAAACAAATTCAATCATAAAGAATCTCATCCAAGGAAATTTCAAAAGAATGGACAATGTAAGGAAAGAGATTACTCATTTGTACAATGCTACCATTGTGACAAGATGGGACACATTGCGAAATTTTGTCCAACTAGACGAGAAGAATACAAGAGGAAACAAAAGAGGCACCATGCCCATGCAGTTGAAGATGAAGAGTCGCCTACAAAGATGTTAAGAGAACAAATTAAATAACGTGTCTTAATCTCGGCCCTCTCAGGATCGATAACACCTAGAGAGGACACTTGGCTCATTGATAGTGGTGCCTCCAAACACATGATAGGACAAAGAGATTTTCTCTCTTACATTTCAGAAAATAAGTTTTCTCAGAAAGTGACACTTGGATATGATTATCAATATCCCATCAAGTGAGTGGGAGAATCAAACTACAATCTTAATTCAGGAAATGCAATGAAGATGATGACGTACTATATGTACCAGGTTTGACAAAGAACCTACTCTCCATATCAGCTTTAGAGAAGAAAGGATTCAGAGTTGTCTTTATAGATGGAGAATTTCTTATGTGGGCTAAAGGAGAAACCTTAAAAGAAGAAATCATCATTGGAAAAGAAGAAGGTGGCTTGTATAAGCTAAAGGGTCACTCAGAAGATGCCATGACCCACACCATTGAGAATCCATGTGAAATTTGGAATAGAAGACTAGCTCACATTAACTACAAGGTGCTACCATACATATGCAAATCGGTCAGAGGTTGACCATGAAGGCGTATGAAATGGATGTGCACAAGGGAAGAACATCAAGAACCCTTTTCTGAATAGAGACAACAAAGCAGAAGGAGTCTTAGAACTCATTCATTCAGATGTGTGTAGCCCAATGGTATCGTCCTCCATTAGTGGGTATGTATATTATGTATCATTTATTGATGATTATTCTCATAAGACCTGGTTGTATCTCTTGAAATATAAGGATGTAGTGTTCAGCAAATTAAAGAAATTCAAATCCTTGATAGAGAATCTTTCTAAAAGAAAGATCAAGATACTCAGGTCAGATAATGGAGGAGAATGCAGCTCAAAAGAGTTGTGAACTTCTACAAAGATGTTGGGATCAAGAGGGAACTCACTACTCCCTATAATCCTCAACAAAATGGTGTAGCTGAAAGAAAGAACAAAACAATAATGGAAGTTGTGAAGACCATGATCCATGATCAAGATATTCTTATGCGCTTGTGGGTAGAAGCAGCAATGGAAGTTGTATATGTGTAGAATCAATTGTCCCATAGTGCACTTGGGTTCAAGACCTCTAAAGATATGTTCACCGTAAAGAAGATAGAGGTAATCCATCTCAAAATATTTGACTGCCCAGATTTTATACAAATTCTGAAAGAGAAGAGAAACAAGCTAGAACCCTCAGGAAAGAAGGGAATATTTGTGGGATACTGTGAGGTCTCCAAGGCCTTCAGAATTTATATACTAGGTCACTGTCACATTGAGATCAGCAGGGATGTGACCTTTGATGAAGATGCAGTGCTCAATAAATCAAGAAGATGCCATCTTGAAGAAGTATATGAAGAGGAACCCGTAATCCCCAGAACTACAGAATCAGTGAGGGAGGTTCCCAGAGCTGTAGAACTAGTGAGGGAAGTCATAACTTCCCCTAATGAGGAAATTCTAGAAGACCATGATATAATAGAAGTTCAAGAAACTCCTCAGATGACGATCCTCCATAAAATAAAGTAAGCTTGGGATAGAGAGCTTATTCAAGATGGAGAGAAGTATGGTGTTCCCGAAGGAATCACGAGACAGGTGAAAAGACCAAAACCATTCTCCAATTATACGGCTTTGATGAGTGATCTCCTAGAGGAGGAGCCTACCTGTTTTGAAGAATCCATTCAGAGGAAATAATGGGTAGATTCCATGACAGAGGAATACCAATCCATAATAAATAACAATGCATGGGAAATAGTTCCTAGACCAAAGAGTAAGGACATGGTATATTCCAAATGGATCTTCAAAATAAAACATGTTTCTTATGGAAGTATTGAGAAGTATAAAGAAAGATTTGTCGCTCGTGGATTTTCCCAAAAGAAAGGCATTGACTATGAAGAGACATTTTCTCCTATAGCCAAATACACTTCGATCAGAACCATCATATGCCTTGTAGATAAGATGAAGTGGAAGTTACATCATATGGATGTAGATACATCTTTCCTAAATGGTGTCATCGAAGAGGAAGTGTATATAGAGAAACCTCAAGGATTTGAAGTTGAAAATAGGAAGTCTCATGTCTGCAAATTGAAGAAATCCTCATACGGATTGAAGCAAGCTCCTAGAGCTTGGTATGGTCATATAGACAGTTTTCTGACAAGCTTGGGCTTTACCAAGAGTAAAGAAGATTCTAACCTCTACTTCAAAGTTATGAACGATGAGCCAATGATATTATTGCTATATGTGGATGACTTATTCTTAACTGGAGAAGAAAATCTCATCACTGAATGTAAGAAGAGACTCACCTCAGAATTTGAGATGAAATACCTTGGCCTAATCCATTATTTCTTAGGTCTTGAAGTATGGTAGAGTCCATAGAGGATATTCCTTAACCAAGGGAAGTATGCAGTCAAAATCCTCAAGAGATTCAACATGTTAGAGTGTAAGTCCATGAATACACCCATGGAAACGAAGCTAAAGTTGTTGGTCGACACTTCGTCCGTATTAATTGATGCCACACTGTATAGACAGATTATTGGATCGTTGATGTACCTGACGAACACTGGACCACATATTTGTTTTTCTGTGAACACCTTGAGTCAGTTTCTGGTATAGCCTAGACATGTTCACCTAGTGGCTGCAAAACATCTGATGAGGTACCTTAAGGGTACATTAGATTATGGTCTCAGTTATGATGGAGATCATGATTTCACATTAAGTGGGTACACTGATTCAGATTGGGCAGGAAGTGTTTCTAATAGGAAAAGCACTTCAGGATGTTGTTTCAGTTTGGTATCAGCCATGATCTCATGGTATAGTAGGAAGAAATCTAGCATTTCTCTCAGCACAGTGGAAGCAGAATACATTGTTGCGTGTTCTGCTAGCTGTGAAGCTATATGGCTTCGAAATTTGTTGACCGATCTATTTGACCTAGAGATGGAAGCAACCGAGATCCTATGTGACAACCATAGATGCATAAAGATGACAGAGAATCATGTATTCCATGATAAGTCGAAGCACATAAAGATTCGATATCATTACATCTGTGACATGGTGTAGAGAGGAGCCATAAATCTCCATTACGTTAGCACAGATGAACAAGTTGTTGATGTGTTGACCAAGCCTCTATCTTGTGTAAATTTAGAGCAATTTTGAGATAAGCTTGGAATAGTCCGAAAGGACCTTCCTTGAAATGGGGAGTAGTTGTTGTGATGAGACATCTCTTGCTTCTAGATTCATTGCTGTGACGTAAAACAAGAAGATGTGATGAGACTAGTACTATGCTTCCAACTTGACAGCTGTGACGTAAAGCCAGTCTAGTATCTTGCTTCCAACCTGATGGTTGTGACGTAAATAAAGAAGATGTGATGAGACTAGTATTGTGCTTCTAGATTGACAGTTGTGACGTAAATCCAGTCTAGTATCTTTCTTCCAACCTCATGGTTGTGATGTAAAGCAAGAAGATGTGATGAGACTAGTACTGTGCTTCCGGCTTGACAACTATGACGTAAAGCCAGTCTAGTTTATTGCTTCCAACCTGATGGTTGTGACGTAAAGCAATAAGATGTGATGATACTAGTACTGTGCTTCTGGCTTGACAGCTATGACGTAAATCCAGTCTAGTATATTGCTTCCAACTTGATGGTTGTGACGTAAACCAAGACGATGAGATGAGACTAGTACTATGCTTCCGGCTTGACAATTGTGACGTAAAGCTAGTCTAGTATCTTGCTTCCAGCTTGATTGTTGTGACGTAAAGCAAGATGAGTACCTTGCTTCAAGATTGATTGTTGTGACGTAAAGCAAGATGAGTACTATGCTTCCAGCCTTATAGTTGTGACGTAAAGCCAGTCCAGTATTATGATGATGAGCTAGCCTCATGCTGTGATGATGATGTATTAGTTTTATACTAATCCATATTGATGCATATGATGATTACATTCCTTTGAGAATGACAATGTTTCCGATGAAGAAAACTTCCAGTGATTTATAGATACACCAGTCAGTGTTCCAAGATGATATTGATGATGTTGTTGATGATAAAGGCCTCTCTCTCGTCTAATGCTACTGTAGAATACCCTTCTTGTTAAGGGGGAGTGTTGAAATAATGTAACTGAAAAGTGTATTCTTATTATTATTCATTGGATCAATCCCCATTGTGTATTGATCATGTTGTCTATTGTAAAAGGACCAAATCCCCTTTTTCAGATTGGTCATAATATAATTGTAATAGGCAAAAGAAGAAGTCGGCCCCAGAATATTTCAAAGAGGCCCTGGAATATAATAAAGGTGGTTATAACCACCCAGGAGAAAAAAAATTCCCTGCCAGTGAAAGGACACTCCCACGCATGCCAGTCTTGTATAAATAAGGAGGCTAGTGCCTCACTTAGACACACACTCACTTGTTCATTTGAGAGACAATTTTCAAAGCTGCAACTGGAGAAGAGAGAGAGAGAGAGAGAGGCACATATTTAGGAGAGGAATTTTTGTATTTGTTTGAGTTATCTCTTTGCATTGTATTGGTTATCTATAATAAGAAAGTTTTGTTGGGTTTCTTCCCCATGAGGGTTTCCCAGGATAAATGATGTGTCTCTTGTGATTGTGTATTTCTCAATTATCTTATCGTATGCTGTTGTTATTCATTAAAATACAAAGAACTATAATAATGGATTAAACTTTAACACTTGATTACATGGTGGTGATTGCTCCCAAATTCAAAAGGGAATGGTCGTGATTCTATGATCCTTTATAAAAGATCTATGTCTGCACGATGCTCTAGCTTTTGCGTGATCTCTGCAATTCTATCTCTCATGAGATTTAATATTTCAATGACATATTCATTCTTAAACATAATACCATGTCCAACAGTTTCAACCCATACTAGTCTGGTGTTTCAACCTAAAGCTATGATAGTAATCTGTAACATACCCAGCCACCCACAAGCCGGGCTATGCTACTTCAAGCCCACTTCTACACTTATCTCAAGTTCTGATCAAATTTTTAATGAATAAAGATGCATGAAATAATCACATGCAGAGTTAAATATTCATGACACAACATAAAAAAATGAGGCATATGTCATGTACAACAATAACCATCAAGCATGCATAATATAGATATGGATTTCATAGATAAATAAATACACAACGAAGTAAATACACAGGTAAATGAAACCGTAACATAGAGAACTTATCTTTAATGAAACGAATCACCAACTGGATGCATACCAAGGACATTCCACCCAATTGTGGACATTATTATTCCAAGTCTCAATAGAAATGTCACACCTGAGCCAAGGCTATGAATCCACAAGGATGGTTCTAGAGTGTCACTCAGCTTCCCAAACTAGTTAGCACCCAAGCTCTCATACGATTTTCAGCACCCGTGACAATCCAAGCACACCATATCTCTTCTACCTAGCCTCCACAAACCAATAGAATGAACCCCCTTCTCTGCCACGTAGTCCCTTAGGCTGTCCATCTCCTTCCAGGGATCCAATGCATCTAGTCAAGAATCTCCATGTTGGGACTCTCAGGATTCGCAACTGTGATCAAAACTAAACATAATCCAAAGCATCTCAAACATGCAGGCACTAATTCATGGTTGGAATACACCAATAGTATTTACATGCCGCAAAAACATGGCTCTTCTCCAACAATTCGTTTTYCTTTCCCAAGCCAAAACATGAATGAGAAAAGACAAGTGGGAGAAATAATGAGTGTAGATAGAGAAAATAATGAAAGGTGTGTAAAATGAACAATGAACAATGMGTGAGTGAGTGTGTTAGTGCTCTGTAAACTTCRTTCGGTTGAGAAAATGAATGACAAAGGAAACCTACAAACCAACTTTGAGGCCGGAAACTAGCCTTTCCGACCTGGAGAGGGCTCTCTCAGAGACTTCATCTTTGTACAGGGTATGGATTTAAACTGACAGATATATTTAATACTTTTATACAATATTTCTGGTTATATTGGAGAAAGAAAGAAATACCTTGTGCTATGGAGTCAATTTAAGAAAACAATAGAAACAAATGACTTAGTGACTGAACTTGAGAGGATAAAGGCTAAGTAGGCAATAGTCTTTCAGTTAAAAATTATTGTGTGTGGCGAGAGAAAAATACATGAAGCAACTCGGAGCACCGTTGGGGATGAATTCAGAGTTCGCTTAGAAGAAACAAAGTCATCTAAATGGAGTGAATCTAGAGCACCGTGCGGTGAATTCTAGATTCAAAATCGCGTTTCGATTTAGACAAAATATAGATATGAATATAAAGAACACAGGAAAGCACATATGCAAAGATATAATACAATTCATCAAACTGCTACCATTAGAATCTTTTTGTCAAAGCTTCAGTACCTTTGCATTAAGTTTCAATCAAATTCAAAAGATACATTCAATAGTCATTGTCTACACTGTTTTTCCAACCAACCCCCTTTACATAAAAATGACCCCCTTATATAGAAAACTAATGCCACATTTGGATATTAGGGTTGAAATACCACCTCCTAGAATCATGGATCTGGTTTCTTTGAAAGCGAACAATAACTTCAATGGATTTACTAAAAATAGAAAACCCGACTTTGCCAAATCATAATCGTAACCTAAATATTCTTTAAAAGCATTGATAATGATCATAATTCGACCATATGGTTGTTATAATTCATCATCTTCACTTATGGACACTCTGTCACCCTTGCACAGTAAGTCTTTTATGCAACAGTAACCTACAAAAAAAAACAGTGGATTGCACAACAACTAGGAAAATAAGCGTTAAAGATGACATCATATCTCACTAATAAAAAACTATTTTTCAAAATTGAGATATTTTTTTGTCTGTAAGCTCGTTCTAAAGAAAAACCTCTCTCAGTTTCATGAAATTCATCTCCATCTGGCAGGAATACGTGTCGCAAAAACATGTCTCAAAAAAGAAATCATGAAAGATGAAAAATAAGGCTCAAAGATTCATTTGAATCTCCCAATCTGTGACACCTTTTGAAAATCTGAGAGAGTTTTGTTTGTCCTAGACAAAAACCTCTTCAGGATTTTGGAAATTCCTTTCCAGTTGGTCAGAAACGGATCTTGAAGTTTACCACTAAACCATTCATTTAAGCAGTGTGACCTATATCTTGTGCATAGGAAAATCCTCTGTGCGATGGCATATTATACGTGATGACATCCTCGGCATGAGGGCGTCTTATGCGCGACAACATCCTCTGCGCAACAACATCCTCTACGCGACAACATCTTTTGTGTGACAGCATCCTCTGCGCGACAACATCCTCTGTGCGACAACATCCTCTGCACGACAACATCTTATACACGACATCATCCTCTACACGACAACATATTATGTGCAACAACATCCTCTATGCGACAACATCCTCTATGTGACAGCATCCTCTGCGCGAAAAACTCCCATGCACAACAACATCCTTTGCATGACAACATCCTCTACACGATAGCATCCTCTACGCGACAACATCCTCTGCGTGACAACATCCTCTATGCAACAGCATCCTCTACATGACATCATCCCATGTGTGACAAAATCCTCTGCGTGACAACATCCTCTATGCAGTGAAATCCTCTGGGTAGCACGCAACAAATTTTGCAGCACGTAGTTTCAAACGGAAATGGAAATAATAAATGATAAAAATTCCTTTTGAAAACGACCCTTGGAGATGTTAGGTGATGCCAGGAATAAAAACAATATTGGTGCTAATAGGCATGACTTTGCAAACTGCTGACAAACCTCTAACCTTAGCTATGGAAATCATGGTGCTAACAACTAGCTCCAATGGGGATGTTATCCTCCTTGCGAGGTAGCAAAGAACAGTAGACCAGGTGCCTTCTCCATTGGGTTGTTCTCAAGCCATATATTGTGATCTCCAACCTGTAATTTGTTTCTACACCAACTTATTCTACAACTGAATTAAACCCAAACTGAAAATACAAATTGAAAATTTATGAAAGAAATGCCCGCCATGCTGAGATTATTCACACCTACCTACCCTAACTGTTGAAAAAATTGTCGATCAAGTGAAATCAAAATTCCAATGCAACCATGCAAGAACTTTATCCATTGTTTTCTTTGTTTTCACATGCTTGCTCCAAAGCCTATTTACTGATAACTCATTCAAAAATTCATCTACAAATTCAAATCTCCAAAAATTAAAAACATTGGGATGTTTACCCCCTCCAACAAAACTGCAAATGGATCATCAAAAACGTGCATAAAACAACAATCATGTTTCACCCCTTCCACTACATCCTTGTTTTCAAGTAATTCAACCTATTGATTGCCACAAAGAGGCTGAAAAATATGTTGAGACTACTGGAAATAAAGATCTTCTAAATCATAAGACAATGTTGGTTGAAATGAAACCCCTGGTGGTAAGAAATCCATATCTAACATTGATGTCGATTGACCATCATATTTATTTCCAAGTTAGTAATTGATCACAGACTGCAAATATGAACTGAAATAACCTTCCATGTAATCAGCAACATGGTCATTAAATGTATGAGAAGGTTGTTGGTCCTCCTCACTGATAACAATTTTATCATGTAAAATAGTGTCACTGTGAATGCAGTCAGACTTCCCTACTTCCTCTGTTATCTCATGATTTAATTTCATCAATTCAAAGGAAGAAAAACATAATGGAAGATAATTTTCATAAGCAAGTCCACTGCTTTCTTCATATTCAACATCATGCCTGGAGGATTTCTAATTTGAAACAATATAAACATTTTTCTTCAGCAATTTGAAATAATAATAACACAATGGCAAAGTTCTTTCACCTAATTCAAAACTTTCTTCATTTTCTTCACTGTTGTCATATGCACATTTGTCAATTTCTTTGGATTGTTGAAAACAATCATTTTCAGATTTGGAAAGTGCAACTGCTTGTTGTGAAAAGTCAACCTCATAGTCATAATTGTACTCATCATACCTGGGTTTGAAAAAAATCTATGTAATGTCATCAATCAGGAAAATTGAGGCAATGGCTTGTTCTTTTGTAAGTTGATCTGCAAATTCACATTTATGGTTGTCTACAAGTGCACACATAAAACATTCAATTTCTTGCTCATGATGACAATGATCGAGACGTAAATCAGCTTCTTGTTTATGCACAATCTCATGTTCTTCTACTACACCATCATTCTCTGTATTTGCAACACTCTTTAAATTTTGATTTTGCGGCCTCTGACGTGCTTGAAGATTGTCTTCCACTTCCTGAGCATTATTGAACATCTATTGCAAATACATAGACTTCCTCTCCATCAGAAGAAAAGATAATTCTGATTGAAAGGTTGCTACATAATGGAGCATGGCAAAAAATTTAGGAGGTTGGACTTCTTTAGGCAGTTTAAAATAAAGACTAGAAAACCTCCTACTGAAATTTGAGATGGTTTCATCTTTCATTCTTCTCATGGCATAAAAATTTGAAAGGAGTAGATTCCATGACTTTCTCTCACCCCAAAATCTATGGAAAGCTTCCCTCAATTCATCCCATGAGCTAATCGACTGAGGTTGCAAATGTTTGAACCATTATTTGGCATCTCTTTGTAAGGATTGAGAAAAGGCCCTCATAGACACATCATCATGTTCAATATCAAAAAAGGCCTATAAAATGCTCAAATACTTGAATATGTTTTTGGGTTGAATGTCCATCAAGCTCTCCATCGAACCTAGAAAGGTACTTATAATTTTTCAAAGGAAAGTCATGAAGGATGGAAGGAAATTTAAGAGGACTATATCTTTCCTGAATCTTGGAGGGTGTAGGATTAAGAAAAGAAGGTACAAGCTCAGCTTTGGTTTCATTAAGCTCATAAGAATGATCATGAACATCATATGGTTCAGAGGGAGGAGCTTGGTGAATATCAGTTATACAAGAAGGAGGTATACCTACAGTTTTCAATGAAGGATATACAAGGGTAGATCTCTGGGATTCATTTAAATGTGGTAAGTGAAGAAATATTTATTTGGAAAACTCAGGAAAGGACAAGAAGATATTGATAAAATAGAAAAGTACTTCTTGAACTAAACTTAAGCTCGTGTACCTGATTTTTCCATACTTCTCTTCCATATATTTGTCAACAGGTCTCATTCTCCAGTGGATTCTTTGAATCACATTTGAAGCTTGATTGGAGTCACCATGAAAACTTTAGCTCTGGATTCTTCTACTAGTGGAATCACCTTCAACGTATTTTTTGATGGGTGGAGTCACCGGAGAAAAAATACAACCAATAAGTGCCTAAGTGCTTGCTTCTCTCGAATCTTAGAACTAAAACAATATAGTTCTTCCCGAGGAAAATAATAGCAATCGTCCACGGCAACGGCGCCAGAATGTTAGTTCTCTGTAAACTTCGTTTGGTTGAGAAAATGAATGATAGAGGCAACCTACAAACCAACTTTGAGGCTGGAAACTAGCCTTTTCGACCTGGAGAGGGCACTCTCTGAGACTTTGTCTCTGTACAGGGTATGGCTTTAAACTGATCGCTAGATTTAACACTTTTAGACAATATTTCTGGTTCTATTGGCGAAAGAAAGAAAGACCTTTGGCTATGGAGTCAATTTAACAAAACGATAGAAAAAAATGACTTAGTGACTGAACTTGAGAGGATAAAGGCTAAGCAGGGCCAATCTTTCTGTTAAAAATCATTGTGTGTGGCGAGATAAAAACACATTAAGCAACTTGGAGCACCACTGGGGATGAATTCAGAGTTCACTTAGAAGAAACACAGGTGTCTAAATGGCACGAATCTAGAGCATCACGCGATGAATTTTAGATTCGAAATCATGTTCTAATTTAGAAAAAATATAGATATGAATATAAAGAACACTGGAAAGCACGTGCGCAAAGAGAGAATAAAATAAATCAAATCGCTACCATTTGAATATTTTCGTCAAAGCTTCAGGACCTTTGCATTACGTTTCAATCGAATTCAAACGCTACATTCAATAGTCATTGTCTACATTGTTTTGCCAACCAACCCCCTTTACATAAATATGACCCCCTTGTTGACGATTGAAAACATCAACGAAGTTTCAACCGCAAAGTGTTGCTAAATCCTATTATTATAAAAACTAAATAATACTAGTAGGTGGGACCCCCT
The DNA here is from genome assembly GCA_032191745.1 of Picea mariana. Taxonomy (NCBI): domain Eukaryota; kingdom Viridiplantae; phylum Streptophyta; class Pinopsida; order Pinales; family Pinaceae; genus Picea; species Picea mariana. Next base: position 27,102 of record JASDQU010438121.1, read on the forward strand.
CTAACTATTGGAGAGTTGATCTGTTCATTTTTTATGTTGAGATGATGTGCGGCATGGCTTACATGGTTGATGAAGATATTGTTGGTATTGGTTATAAATCGAGCTTATGAAGGGTTGATTCCTTATGTTACTATAGTCTATGTTATTCATCAATGTCATTACTGTCTATTCTTATCGCACCTGCATAACCAACATGTTAGTGAAATTATATGAAAGGAAAAATACTATAACAAATGCAAAGAAAAGAGAACTAGTTTTGCAATACCACATGCAAATAAATTGAAGGAAATGAGAAACAATTGCTAGGGAAAGATTTTAAAGCTATCCTAACTATACTACATGCATGAAAAGATGTAATGATTATTGCTAAACCCTAGCTAGCAAGTAAATGGTTATGAAATTTTGATTGAATTACATGTTTAATATGCATATGGTTGAAATGTTGGTGGCACATTTGGCAAGGTGACAATGCTAATGGTTAATGTAATTATGTGGCTGATATACATATGGTGAGTTTGGTAGATTGAACATTAGTGGCTCATTTGATAAGGTGGTGAACGTTGATGATTAGGCGATTTTGTTTGAGTTATATGATGTGAAATGGGATATGGTGATCGTGCTACTGGATTTTAATGTGGTGATGGTTTCAATAATGGTTGATTAGTCGTGTTAATGGAGAATTTGTTGGCATGTACTATTGAGTTAATGAGATGTGGGTGGAGGTGACATGCATTTACTGCATGTCACCTTTACTCTTCCCGTTGGACGCCACCCTAGTCGGGCTATTGTTCAATCTTGTTGTTGTGTTATGCTCCAAAATTTTAGCAAGGAGGAACCGCTCAGCCAACTCTCATTTTAAGGAATTCGATTAACAGGTATGTCCTTTTTTTTGGCCATTCATGACTTCCCTCTGGTTATGAAATGATTATTGGCTCAGGTGTATGGGTTTTTATTTTTCCTGAGCATTGCAACTATGTGAAATTTTGTTTCTTGAATGAAGAGTGGATGGTTCTTCCTGTAATATTTTTGAGTTCGTATAGGTTATTGGTCTTCCTGGTGATAGCTCTATGTTACCACTATTGGTTTAGTTGGAGGGTTTTTGTTTAAGTCTTGGGTGGATAGCTATCTTCATGCACTATCACTAAATCCAGTCTCTGGCTTTCTTGGGTTTAATGGTCGAAGGTTTTCTGTGTCACTATGTTGTGTTTCACTTCGGCATTGGTTGTTTCCACCGCTAAGGGTCAAAAAGTGTGTTCTATTCTTAAATAGGCCCTATCTTCACCTCATTACTATGGTATTTTGGACGAAGAACACGAGGGTTATACCCTATGTGCATTAAATAAATTTCCCAGCCAAATGAGAGCCTCCCCTTTTTTTTTTGGGTCCCGTGTCATGGATTGTTACCTGTCCACAAATGAATCATGTATCTTTCTGTGTGCACACCCTTGGCCTCGAAAGTTCCACCATCATGAGGAGTTGGCTATGTTCCCTGGTGTTGGCTACAAAGTATACCCTTAACCCTCCAGTCGCGAATTTTTTAAAGGAGATTGTCGTGCCTTCCAAGTTTCTATGGGTTATCGTGGATCGAATGTATGGTCGATTACTTGTGAATACGAATTCGCCGAGTTGGTCGTATGGCAGTCATGTTGTTTTAGAATTGAGTTATTGCATCTATGATGATAAGGATGAACCCTTCCTTGCCAATTTCACTTTCAAAAGATACAACCACCCTCCTTATGTTAATAGCTCAGTATTGTTACTGGAAAGGGCCTCTGCTCAAATTCGATCGGATGCTTGGGTAGGCATAGCTACCACATCTTGTTCAGTTGATTAATTTTCCACAACAGTGGTGAATTGTTTGGTTGATACACAATCACTAGTATTTGCACTAATAATTTTCGGATGATAGTTGGCATTGGTTACAAATTCTTGGTGTTGCTCATGCATGTCATGTTGTGTGTATGGTATTTTTCAAAATGAAATATTGGGCATGGTAACTATGGTTTTATTGGGGCTGAATGATTATTGGATTGGGTAACTATAGAAAGTATATCCACTGCATCCTTGTGCTTTTTGGTTGTATGGACTTGAGTGTGCACAGCATAGTCGATCACAGTGTGACTAAATCAAAGCAATCTTATATTAAATCGATGGCTCATCCGATATGTTTAGTTATTACCGTGACTGTTTTTTTGTTGTGCTAAGTGGAAATGTTGCACCGTGGATTTTTGTTAGCTGCGCACTATGTGTGGTATGGATAGCTTGTTTTTCATACTCAGGGATACCCACAAAGTTTTAATCATGTTATTTATTGCAATCGACCACTGGTTAAAGAAATCATGTTGTTGATGATAGTCATGTTGGATAGGTGGTCTAGCTTTTAAATCACATTGAATTGTTTTTCTTTTACAGTGGCAGAACTACATTGCCTAGGAAAATTACCCTGTGCATAGCTTATGTCTAAATGGTGGTTGTTGGTTGTATGATTAATCGTCATTTCAAGCATGGAAATTCGGTCTTGATTATTTTGGTTACTGCATATATATGGTAATGAATATCATTGCATTTTGATGGGCTCTATTTCAGTAATAGTGACTGCATTATTATTTTGAGAACATGACTTTTGAGTATAGTTGTGGATTGAAGAAATGCATGGGTAGTGGTTGATTTTGATAAATACAGATTGGAAATGGGTATTGTTCATAAATTGTTATGAAATGCAGAGTGTGTGAATGAAGGGAACAGAACCTCTTGCAAATTGTATAAGATGCTCGTTGTTTTGTGATGGAACTATGTGGGACATTTTATTTTGAACGGTGAACTTGTTAAATACAAAGAAGTTATTATTTACTCAAGTGATTGATGGTTGAATCTCCTTTCATGGAATGTTTTATGGATCACTTAATTAATTCCATGAATAGTGATCATCCTTGTTCCCTTCCATTATTTCACTTTCCACTAATTACAAACCCCGTCACCTCCCATATTCCTTTTTCACTCCCTTTTCTGAGATTGATTACAGTCAAGAGAATTTTTTTGTTAAATTGGATGAAAGTGGCAGTGTCTTGTGTGGATTGCAATGAGGTTTTATTAGTTTTCTTTACAAATGATTGGTGTTGTCATTGAGCAGTGACCATGCTTCTCCCTTTTCATTATATCATATTTTCACTAAATACAAACTCCTCACATGTCCCAGAACCATGTTTCACCCCCTGCTCGTTGATTAACAGTAAAACAATTTGTATGGATTGGATTGCATGAGTCAGATACATTCTGAGCTAAATATATTTTATATTGTTAAGAGTTGTCATGTATGGCTATTTAAAACACTATTTTCTAATCGGTCACACATGCATGATGAGTTTTTTCAATCGAGGAAGACATGGCCAAGGAAACAGAGGTAGAGGTAATTGGAACCAAGGCCCAAGAAGGCCTAGGTTCTCCATACATTTTGACACCGATTCACAAGATCTTGGCCAATTGTTTCATGTTGGATTCCTCAATTGGATTGGGAAGGGAATAGTCCAACCTAAGCTTGAAAGGCCTCCTTTCCAAGCCCCGCAAGCACCCGATATCCCTGTACATCCTCATGTTTCATTACAACCTGAGGTCCCTAAAAATTATGGATGGCAGGAGATTGTCCACCCGACAGTCTCCCAACATCGTGGCTAGCCCAACTTGTCTTTGCCTCCTCCTTCATAGGTTAACCCCATTTCCCAAGCTTCCCCTAACCACTTTCCAGTGCAATCCTCCCATGCTAGGAAGAGATTGAAGACTGAAGCCCACCATGCACTTGATAAAGGAAAATCCATTGTTGCCCCTTCCTCACCCTCCAATGACTAACAAATTTGTGTCTTCATGGATGCATTTGAGGGACAATTTTTCCCACGTGATCAGTGAGATTAGGCCTAAGGGCTCTGCACAGCCAAAGGAAAACTCAGGAAAATAAAGAGGTGACAACAGCAATCAAGGAAGGGTTGCATCACAGACTGGGAAATATGGTTTTTGAGTTTTATTATATCTATTGTTTTATGACAATTGACTTCAAGGATCTTTGGACAACATGTTTATTTTGGATATATGAGTATTATTTTTGAAATAATTTCAAATTTCATAAGTTTAAATTTCCAAAAGTAAATATGTTGATGGGAGGCACAAGGAGGTATGTTTTTCTTAACTAATGGTTATGTTATGATTGTTATGATTGTTATGAACTGAAGGGAGTCACAAGGGGTCCCACCTACTAGTTATTATTTATTTATGACCCTTATTATAATTATTACTCTTCCCCCTAACTAAAGTTAATTGAGTATTTTAATTAACTTAACTAATGAATTGGTTCAACTTCTTCAACCAATTTTAATTTGTTAAACACAAAAGGAAATGGAGGAACAAGAGGGGGATAGAAGCAGAGCATGCTAGGGTTTACTCTTTGAGTTTGTGCTGAGATAGTTCAGTTTTCATTCATTCATGTATTCATCAATGCCTAATTCTCTTTTGTTATAGTAGGGTCTTATTGTAGACATCAATATTCAGGGTTAAATCAAATCATTCAGACACTTGTTTTTTTCAGAGGTGTTGATCTATCTTTGATAGTCTGTGTAGACTTGTCTGTTTGTGAATTAATTTTCATGACTAATAAAGGCTATTTTGCAGAGTCAAGTGGGCATCAATATGTGGCAAGTTGATCCAGCTTTTAGGGTTTAGTTTTGGTTTTCTATCAGAGGACCTTTTGTATGTTCCATCGGGGATGTCTAAGTTTGACTTTGGTCCAAAATTTATGTATGATATTTTGTAAATGAAATGACTCTTTGGTGATTTGGAATGAAATAAAGGATCGCTTTATGTCTCATATATCTTGATTATGATCTTGGTGTCCTTACTTCAGTTCTTACATTTATTTCAGCAACTGTTATATTCAGAAAATTACATAAAAAGTGAATTTCCAGCAAGCTTTTTGTTGATAAAAGACTAGCCTAAGAACTCATAATTAATACTTTTGAGTTAGGATGTTATTTTTGTTGGCTATAAACATAGGGTGATATTCCCATCTACTTTTATTTATCCAAGTAAAGTCTAAAAATGCTTGAGTAAGATCAATTCATATATTTTCCTCAACATTTATTTGGCAACAATACTGGGGAGATCTTCGATATCTCTCTACTTAAAATTTTTATATTCAATTTTTCATCGATATATCTTTCTTTTCTTAAATTGATTCTTTGATTATTTTTCTATTAATGAATGTCCTTGTTGCAAGGCATCCCAATATTGAGCCCGATCTTCAAGACCAAAACAACATTGCTTTGAACCTATTTAACACCATATTAGACACTGCCAATGCTCGATTCAAACTTAACCATTCTTGGGTAGGGATTGAACGAGATATTAGTGCTCGAGAATAATTGGAGGCTAGATGTAGATAGCCTATAAATCAACAGTAACCTTTTCTTTCTTAAGTTTTGGCCTTTCTTTCATGTTCTTATATTCTCGTGCTTCTAGAATAAGAAGGGGCTTGTCACCTGAAATCAATCCTATTACTGAAATAGGAAGAAGAAATGTAGTGTTATATGTCCAACAAAGTGCTCTAAGGAGGAATTTATCTAATTCATCCAGCTCGTCTTTCTTTCCCTCATATACCATCCACAAGATGCCATCTAGTGGTGGCTCTTGTGGCACTAGGAGTGTGTCATCTTCCCAATATTCATCATCATCAGTGATTGGTATCTTGTACAACCATCATATCCCGATCCAATCTACTTCAAACCCCACCAAAGTCATTAAGAAGTATGGGATTTTCTAGTTCGAAGAGGATGCCACAACCACACCATGGCATGTTTCCTCTCCTCTTAACCTAGCACCTGCTACTCGCCCACTTCCGAAGTTTAAAGAGCACTTGCCTAGGTTTTCAGGAAATGACATTGTCAGTACACCTAGTGGCATTTTCTAATGCTTGTAATAACATAGGGGCCAATGACAGTGACACCTGCATGTGCTTGTTTGTCAATTCCTTGGAAGGGAAAGTTGCGGATGATTTCTTGACATTCCTCCTAAGATCCTGTCTACTTGGGAGAAGTTAATCTATTGGTTCTAATCCACTTATGGGAAATCCAAAATCCCTGCCGAGAAGTTAAGGGAATACAATAACATCACTTATAAATATGGTGAGACCATCAAGTCTTTCAACTTGTATTTCACCAAGTTGTACAATCAAATCCTCGAACTTATCCACCCATAGAACCAAGCCACTTTCATGCATTATTACAATGCATTGCCTTCTCCCTATCATCATAGGCTTGAGGAAAAATCCATTGATAATCTTGGTTCCACCCTGCACACTTTCTCGGAGTATGAAGAATAGCTTGAACAAACTAGTCTACCCCAGGGAGAATCAGTTAGACAGATAGATATGTCCACTCTCTTACAACTAGTACAATATATGAACAATCTGTAAGAGAGCGGACATATCTATCTGTACCCCTAGAGCTTCATTCTCTTCTGCACCCCCTTTTAGAAATCCGGTTGAAAACAATTTTTAGCCTAAGGCTATCCAACCTCAAAGTTGGTGTAACTTTTGCAAGAAGCACCACAAAGAAACCACGTGTGAGGTAAAGAAGAGTGCCAAAGATAAGATATTTGGTAAAATACCATAAGCTATTATTATTGTCCTAGACTTTGCAGATCCAAAGGATGTCATGGTTATTAACACTAGGAACAAATCCTATGCTCCCAAGGGTAAATTTGATCCTCCTTGCAGCTCTTCTAGCCCAAGATCCTCCTTAATCGTTGCTACATCCCAGGTTCCTAAAATTCCTGAGAGTCAAAGAATCAATCCCTCTCCTCCCTCTTCTAAATACAATATCTTGAATCAATTGGCCAACACCAAAGCAGATGCAACCCTCCTAGACATGGTTGTCATCCCTGAACAACAGATGCATCTGAAACAATTCATGGAAGGAAAATATTTTATTGTAGCCAATCTTTCTGAAGAGGTAGATGAAGAGGATTCTTCTGTAAATAAAGTAGGTGTAAATAAATTTAGATACCCTATAAAAAAAAACCCTTTTTATATTTCTGTAAATATAATGGATAAGATTTCCCATTGTTGCCTCATTGATGGTGGTTCAGGCCCAAGTGTCATGTCGAAGATTATTATGGAAGATATAGGCTTATCATGTACAAACGAAAATTCTAGAAGCGTGATCTCCTATAATAGTCTACAAMAAACAACCATAGGTGAGATTAAAGATGTAACCTTGGTTTTATGCGCTCATCCTGAGATAAGGACAACCCTCAGCATTCAGGTGATTGATATACCTGTGAGAAATTATTCAATTATCTTGGGGAGATATTGACAAGCCCTAACAGGTGGATACCTCTCACTCGATGGGACACATTTATCCATTCCTTAGAATGGTAAGAACATTATAGTCCTTAGAGAAGGAATAATTTCACCCTACATAGAGAGTGTTCCGCAATCTAGCATAAATTATATTGAAGAAGATGTAGGAGTGTATTCCATCTTTGTTGAAGAGGATAATATTCCTCTTGAAGGAATTGATTCAGATGATGAATTATGGCATATGCACTTTGATGTTTCACACTCTAACAAAGGTAACTGGGTTGGTATTATCTTCATTTCCCCTACAGAAAAAATTCATAATCTGTCATACAAGTTGGAGTTTGCTTGTTCAAACAATGCCATTGAATTTGAAACTTTTTTGTTAGGCATTGAGAACGCCCTTAATCTTGGTTGTGGCCACCTTTTAGTTTTCATAAATTATGAGTTTGTTGTGAACCTGATATGTAAGACATGCTCTCCTATCAACAAACTGATGGAACAATACTCCCAAACTGTTTGGGCACTTGTCTTGAACCTTCTATCTTTCAACATCACTCATGTTAAGAAGGAATTGAATTCGATAGATGATCAGTTAGATTTCTTTGCAACTCTTACCTCGTTGGCCTGATTGTGCTTTCCAATCTCTGCATCGTCCATACATTTCTAAAAATGAATAATTCTGGAAGGCCATCCCTAATGATGAGAGCATTTGTGTTTTTATTCAAATGAACCTCTCGATCCCGAAGAGATTATATCTGTAGAAAATAATAAGATTCCTAGGGGCTTGACCCCTCTTGAGAGTTTGTTTTCTTTGAGTGTTGTAGGCAATAAGTAAAAACAAAAAGAAGAGGATGTTATCGAACTAATCGGTAGGTGCGGACACTAACAGATCTCCCTAGATCCACCTGGATCTAGAACAAAACAGGACATGACATGACTCTTTCACTAAGTTATGACCATTGAATTAGCTAGTATGGAGGAACAAGTGGCATACCTTTGTATCACTTCCTAGGGTCTTTGTTGCTCCCACTTCACTCTGGTTCTCTCGTGAGGACAAGACCAAGACAACACAAACCAACCAAAGTGAAGATAGAAGAATATATTCAATCGTCAACTTATGTGTATGATCAAGGAATTACACAATAAAGTAAGAATGACTTTATGGGAAAAGGACATGCTGATGTATCATATTAATCGAAAGTAGAAAATACAACCTGATCACCTTGATGTTGCAAGCTTCCTTTCGGGGACTCTTGGTTCCAACACAAACACTTGCTCAATCCTTGCATGAAGAAGATCTGACTCCTCTTGATAGACTTGCTAGAGTCTCCAAGCTCATGTTCAAGCTAGGTCCTTCACACAATTCCTTCACCAATTCTCCCATTAATATTGCTTAACCTTTTCCATGATAATTCCATCAATATATAGAAGAGGATGAGATGGTTACTTGGATGAGAATGATCCCACAATATTAGGGAAACCAGTAAAATGATAACCATTCGAATGCCAACCCATTCTCTAGAAGATTCCATTCTAGAACCATCGAGACTTCATATTTTTCCAAGCTTGAGAACAAGTTCGCACCCTAGATATATAGCACATTGTGAGAAGTTTGCACCCTAGCTGAAGGCAACCTGCGAGAATGGATCATTCTCGCACCCTAGGATATAAGCAACCTGCGAACTCTCTTCAAAAATATGTTTTTTGGGAAGAGATGAATGTCACTTTTCTCAGGAGAAAGTTCTTGTTAGGAGATTGAGTACACCATCATCAATACACCATCAAGATGACCAAAATCATGGGTAACAGAATTCCCCCCAAAGTATGAGGCCAGAATCAGTGACAACCGAAATACTTTGTAAACTGYGTGTGTGTGTCGAAAACCAGGAGCGCACCTAATTGGAAACCTAGGAACAACCAAGCATCTGCAGAAAATCAGACTAGTTCTGAGGTAGGCATYCCCATACTTAGATCACGGACGGATGACATTATAAGCATAGTTCATGGCCACCAATCATACACTATGGATCCATGTCATTAAAATATCGCATAGCCACCAGGAATACACTGTGGATCTATGCAAGAAAATTCAAATCGAGACGACATAGCCACGAGACATACAAAGTGGATTTATGTGTCGCAAATTATACATATTCCATCACAACCTGGACAAAGAGATGAGATCCAAGGTCTTCAATCCCATCACCCGAAAGTACGAAACTAGCCATGTGATTACATGTGTTGAATTCAAACATGGTAGAAACCACTTGATTACCGGTCATTGATGAAACCGTTAACAAGTGCAAGGGAAGTCACCATTAATGTCAATGACTCCCAAGGTACACTAGTAAAATCCACCGAATGTGAATGAATGAGTTGAGGTTGAACATCCGACAAAATCTTTCGATCAGGGGTCAATGATGTAAACCCACTGTCAAAAGTGAGGAAACCTGCCATTGAGGCATGCAAGTTCCCAGGTACCAAAGAATTTCTAAGTCTTGTTTCCGGATAATGAGCTGAAGTCGATGGAACAAAACTTGTCACAGGAGGGCCTTGATGTATCCCCCATCAGTGACACGAAATGAGTAATAGATTTAGAAGGTGAAATAGAGTATGATGTAAGTTGGACTGGACACAGGGAAGGCCGACACAGAGAGAATGGACAACTGTAGATGGCTGACTCAATAAAGGTTTTAGATGAACTTCTCTTGAACATATGAATGACACGGCCAATGATTTGGTAGCATTAACTCAGAGACGACACGGGGTATGACCTTGTAGAAAATCGAATGAGAGACAAATGGATTTCCCAAACCGGCTTCAAATAATGAATAGGGGGGTGTCGTGTTCAAGAGTGACACTTACTACCAATTAATATGAATACGAGAACATATCCCTTTTCCAAATTTTTCCCCACCATTTCTAGCGAGTACCTCTTTATTTTTACGCAAGCTTGAGGAGGATAACATATGCTTGTTGATATAATCTCATCCTTCAAATAAGTCCTTCAGAGTATGTTTAACAAACCCTAGGAAGGAGTGGTTCGGTCCCATTACGGTTATGTCGATGTTTGTTTAACGAGTCCAAAGATAGAAAAATTGAAGGTTTTTCATGATTATAGAGTCTGGAAAAACACTTAAAAGAGAACTCTCTCAGTTCCTTTTTCGTAAAATAGTCTGATGAGACCGAAAAAGAGATAAATTATCACCCAACAGATGCTTTCTTCAAATAATTTAACGATCATGAAAATAGCAAGGTCGCTCGACAATCTTTTCATGTTTAGAGAGTCTGAAAAGAGCTTAAAGAGGACTCCAAGGGGGTTCCTTTTTCATATAACCTTGTTGAGCCCGAAAAAGTGATAAAAGTGTGCTCGATTGCGTTCTCATGTATTTTAGAGCATGAGAACAGACAAATACCAAGCTCGAGGTTTTGTACAAAAACCATAAAAAACAATCAAAACATGCAATGAAGAAGAAAAAATATCTGCATCCCTGTGCATGAACATCAAGGTCGTTACGTCTGCAAAATTCGCACTCAAAAAGGTATTAGGTATTAGGTTTTAATAAATAAACAATTATAAAATCCAATAACAAATGGTAAAAGTAAATATAAAGGGGTAAATTGTTTTTTTACCATAATCATTTTAACTTTACCAATATTTGAGTCCGAAACCCCTCTTTTGCCCTTGAATTTTTGTGCTTGATTGCGGGAGTTACGAGCATCCATTTGATGAACCGTCTCTAGTAGTGAGGTAAGCTCCTTGTCCTCTACCTTTTCATGGTTTGATTTTTCATTTTCATTGGCAAAAATCATAGTTTTGAGTTTGTTTTGGGGGTTAAAGTTGCGCTCAGCCATTCTCGCAGGCCAGCCACATAGGACCTGTGAGAATGCCTCATTCTTGCAGGTGACTCCAAAGGCACCTGCGATAACCTCGCACTGTGCCTAAAGGGCACCTGTGAGAACTGCAAAGTGGAAAAAATTTTAAAGTTTTGCTCAATGAAAAAGATACCAAGTGTTGAATAGAGTTACTAACTTTCTTCTTATGCTTCTTATGCAGGTATTTGGCCATCACCATGGTTCTGGAATGGCGTGAAAGAGAGCAAGAAGAAGATGATGCCATTGCCGGAAATCATCCAGCCACCATTGCCACTTTACGAGACTGTGGTCTTCTGAAATTCTTTCGTATCCTGGGTATGAGGGCCCAAGTCAGGTTATTGGAGTACCTTGTGCATATGTGGGATCTCGACCAGCAAGTATTCCATGTAGGGTTCCACACATTGTCCTTGGATATCAAGGACATTTATTTCTTGACAGGACTATCACGGCATGGGTACCACGCGAGCCTGATTGGTAGCAGAGGTGGTGGGCTGCCCATGAGTGAGTACTGTCACTTGCACTGTGTTCCAGAGGCAGAGAGGAGCAAAGGGAAAGTAGCCATTTGGGGAGTGCGGGATTTGACCCTCCGCACTATTTTGTTCACCATTGCTCATATGGCTGGGAGAATTTCTCCTCACATGGCTCTCCAGAGCTACTTTCAGTATTCCATAGAGTGTACTGAGCCTCGGGTTTTTAACTGGGTAGACACAGTGCTTCGTAGCATGAAGAGGCAGTTGACCAAATGCAGGCGAGGTGACCTCAAGCAATTTGGGTACGGGTATTTTTTGGTGTCCTTATTTCTTGAGAGGGTTCCCTTGCTGAGGCTGTAGGTTGAGTGGGATTTACCGGCTCCAACAGATCCAAGAATGCTGAGGTGGTGTCAGCTCATGGCTCGGCATGTAGCTGGACCAATTATCAAATATAATGATGTCTTCTTCGACTGGTTGTGACCACAGATGTTGATGGTCGATGATTATGCTTTGTCGGGTTGGACTTCTAAGGAGATCCAGACTTGGTCCTACCCGAGGGTGTTCAGTGGGGGGATCTTGGTAAGAAGTACACATTTTTCTTTTTAAATGTTTTTGTGAATTTTATCATATGCAAATGTTTTTTTTTTTTATGTTCATCCAAGGTCTAAATACAAAATTCTCTTTGATGACACAGACATGGGGCCTTACCGACCTCCTGGTACTTCTCCTATTCAGTGACGAGGAGAGGTGGCTCCAGTGCCACGATGGGACACCGAAGATTATGAAGCAGTGGAACAAAACCTAGAGGGTTTGACAGCAGACATTCCAGACATGCCCCTTGGAGAGGTTCCACGACGTTATCAGCATCATACAGTAGGAGTGTCAGAGTCCATTGGCAGACTGCTTTGTAGGGCTGCCCGGGCAGTCATGTGTTACCGTGAACGTCATCCATGACGTCACTTTGTAGAAGCTATAAGCTTCAGATTTTGAAATTTTGGTCCTCAGACAGAACTTTTTTGTAAAAACTCTTTTGATCGTTATATATACATACAGATTCTACCGGTTTATCTTGTGTTGTGTGAAAATTGATGTGATTGATTTATAAATGACCCAAATGTCTGTCTAATACATAGTTAGCTAATGCATCAGTTAATGTATTTAGACATCTAGGAATATGTTGATATTCAATATAATCAAAATAACATTCCAAGAGGTGAATTCGCAAATACACCCGTAACAAAGTAGGACTTTGAATAGTATAGACATTACTTAACTGTGGTACTACGAGCTGCGAATTGAGTCGCACAACCAAATGACGGATTCTGAGCAAGATGGCATCAATCAACAATTCGATAATGGTGCTATACTCTACAATATTGTTGGTCACACGATCGAGACACACACCTCGTAAGGAGACAAGTTCATTTGCAGGGGCATAAATTTCCCATGCAGTGGAAGCAAGGTTTTGAGTACTACAGCTAGCACCATCAGCGAAGCCAATGTAGGGTAGCGAAGACTCCAACATCTAGAAATCAAACACAACATCACATAAGGGCAAAGACCAGATAACGACAAAAGCAAGCTACAGTAACAAACAAGAAGTATGATACAATAAAAATATAGGTACTCGTGCATAGGTGATCTTATGCATAGTACTTCTTCAAGTACAACCCATTTTCGGGTTCACTCAAAGGGATACCATCATAATCTACTAACTCATAAGCCCCTTTTTCCAAAACTCGTCTAACAATATAAGGACCTCGCCACATGGCTTCGAATTTTCTAGCTCCTAGCATATCTAGATCTTGTTCATAGAGGAGAACGAGATCTCCTTCGGAGAAAATGCGAGGCTTGACATGTTTGTCGTATTGGGCCTTGACACATTTTTTCTGAGCTTCTATGACTAGGGTAGCATCGCGTCGAGTTTCGTCTAATCGCATAAGATACAATAGACATTCTTCCTCAGCAGAAGTGTTTGGTAGGATTTCAATAGCTAGTTTTAAAGAGGGTATCTCGCATTCGATCGAGAGAATGGATTCCAAACCATAGACTAACCGAAAAGGTGTAAACCTAGTAGCTGACTTGACGGATGTCCGGTAAGCCCACAATGCCAAAAAAAACATTGTGTGCCAACTTGTTTTTTGAATCCCTATCATTCGTCAGAGCATAGTTATGAGAACTTTGTTAATTGCTTTGACTTGGTCGTTGGCTTGTGGGTAATAGGGCGTTGAGTTTTCATGGCGAAGATCCAACTTTTCAGTGAGTTTGAAGATCATGAAGTTTCTAAAGTGGCTACTGTGATCAGTGACGATAGCCTAGGGAACACCAAAACGAGCTATGATGTGATTAAAAATGAATAATGCTACAGTATTTCTAGTGTTGTCAAATGTCGACATCGCCTCGGCCCATTTCGTAAAGTAATCTACGGCTACAATAATGTATCCATGCCCCCCGGTCAAGTGGGGGTGACATGTCATGAAATTGATGCCCCATTTCGCAAAGGGACCAACGGAGACCACAGAGTGAAGAGGAATAGGATGCGACCGTATCTTATGATTATAGGTCTGGCAAGCATGGCATTTTTGGACGGCAATTATGCAGTCGTTAAATAAAGAAGGCCAAAAATACCCTGCTCGTAAGATCTTCTAGGCAGTAGCATACCCAGACATATGACCACCATAGGCTCCAAAATGGCAGTCCTTCAAGGTTTTCTCGGCTTCATCGAATGTTAGGCAGTGTCAAAAAACTGATTCAATCCCCTGACGATAAAGAGTATCCTCGAGGATAATATATTGACAGGCTTGGTAGCGTATTTGACATCTGTTAGTACTAGACAAAGTTGGTCAAAAAGTCTAGGTTTGGAGATATATGATAATATTGTCATACCAAAGATCATCAGAGCTAATGAGGAAAAGGGATTCATCTGGTAATGAATCATCTGCTACATTTTCCGTTTCAGAATAAAGAAAGTCGCATATCAACTCAACAAACACTAAGGACTTCTTAGACTTGGTGCGTTCGAATTCCAAGTCAAACTCCTGGAGTATCACGATCCATTTGGAGTATTTTCCCCCTAGCAATTGACGTGTGAGAATGTGTTGCATAGGGTTGCAGTTAGACATCACTGTAGTCTTGTAAGAGAGAATATAGTGCCAGAAGCGTTGGACGGCTTGGACGGCTGCCAAGGCCAGTTTTTTGACATGTAAATACTTAGTTTCGGTAGGCATTAGACTTCAACTCAAGTAATAGATAACATGTTCGTCGTTAAAATCATCCTCTTGGACCGAGGAAATAATCGCGACTGTAATCGGGTGAAAAGAGAAGCGGAGCACATGTTAGGGACAATTTCAAAGCTTCGAAAGCCTTGTTTGCGATGGTATCCCATACGAACTTAGACCCCTTTTTTAGGAGCCGCGTAAATCCATGAGTTATCTCGGTGTAATTTGGGATGAAACGACGAAGAAAGTTTTCTTTCCCCTGTAAAATTTGTAACTGGTGAAGTGTAGAAGGAGGAGAGAGATTAAGGATCGCCTCGACCTTTAAAGGATCTACCCTGATCCCTTGACACAAAACAATAAAGCTGAGAAGTCAGCTGGATTCCACGCAGAAAACACACTTGTGAGGATTCAAGCATATATGGTAAAACCGACAGTGGACAAAAATGGCTCGGAGGTGGATTGGATGATCGACTCGGCGCATAGAGTGAGCGGGTAAATCATCCAGATATGGTTGCACGATGTGCTTAATATCATGGAAGGCATAAGACATAGTGTGTTGAAAAGTTGTGCCAGCATTCTTGAGACTGAAGGGGAGTTTACGATAGGCAAAAGTGCCCCAAGGACAAATAAAAGTAGTCTTATGTTGATCCTCGGGAACAATGTTGATTTGATTATACCCGAAGAAACCATCCATCAAAGAGAATATTTCACTTCTGGTGCAATTGTCGACAATCTGATCGATGAAGGGGGTAGGAAAGTTGTCTTTGGGACAAGCTTTGTTGATATCCCTATAATCAACACATACATGGATTGTGCCTTGTTTCTTGTCGATCGGGACAAGATTGGAAACCTAGTCAGTGAGGGCCACTAGGTAAATAAAGCCGGCTTTGAGAAGTTTCTCGACTACGAGCTTGATAGCAACTGCTTTACGTGGGTGAACTGGATGAAAGCATTGCTGAACGGGTTTAGCGTCAGGGTATGTCTTGATCTCATGTATCACAATTTTGGGGTCAATACCCGGCATTTCTTCATAGCTCCAAACGAAGACGTCATGAAACGCTTTGAAAAGGGACGTGTAGGTGATGATTTCGTCAGGGGAACACAAAGCTCCGATATGCACATTTTCGACAATTCCAGGTTTGATGGATATGTCAAGGAGAATAGTGGGTGAGATATTGCTTAATTTCCCTTCAGAAAACACATCGTGTGTGGACTCGGGAACGGTTGAGATGACAACAACGGTTGATGGGGTCAAGATCCATTGGTAGTTCTCGATGGTATGTTGCTCCAGGAAGAGGATGGAATGATGATGTCCATCGTCTCAAGAGGTGTCCTCCATGACAAACATGATCATCTCGTCTGTGGGAAAAATGACATGGAAAGGATCTAGAGATAACTCACCAAGAGAGGGGGTAGAAGGGGTTGCCGATTGAATGGCCTAATAGGTGGATTCGACCGGACTTAACGGAATTTTTTCATCATAACAAAGATGATCTCCAGGGTCAGGTACCATCCATGGGCCATGAGACGCAGGAGTTCCATGAATCGAGGTGGAGATCATGTTGATTGAAGCAACGGACGAGCGTGGAACATCGGGTGGTGGAATGGGGAAAGTACCCATTAACAAAGAGTCTTTGAGAAGGCCTATGCCGACATTCTCATAAACCGGTGGGGTTTTAGCGATGAACAGTACATTGCCAGTATGGGTATCTGAGTTAAAGAAGGCTAATTGGTCGACGGTGACTACCTCCCTTGATGTGGGAAATGTACCACACGAAAAAGGGTCGACACAACTGCGTGCATGGAATCGATCTAGCTGCGGCCAAGCAGAATATTGTAATCAAGAGGAGCGTCAAAGACTTCTACTTCAACTTGGACCATTTTACCTTCTAACATGATTGGAAATGAAGGAAGGACACCATAGGGCTTAAAACTGGAGCCATTGAAGGCTTTGAGAGTGTTCTGGGATTCATTCAAAGAGGGAGAGCCGATGGCTTTCCAGCAAGTAAGAGACATGACACACGTCGAGGCACCCTCATCGATAACGATTCAACAAATGTTTTTGTCAGAGATAATCACTTGGATTTGGAACGCGAGTTGAGGGGGTAACCTTGGAATGTGATCTTCCAAGTCAAAAATTATTAAATTTGTGTCTGTTGGGTCAATTCCACCAATAGATTTCAACAGCGCCTTCCATTGTGTGGGACACCTTTGAAGGACTTCGAGGGATGACATCCCAGAAGGTGCTTGGGCGAGATATTCAACAATGTTGTAGTTCTGGGCAACACGAGCATGAGGATTAAAAGTCGATTTCTAAATGACGCCCTTTGGGGGGGGTCGAAGAACTGTGTCAAGGCTCGGTCGTTCAAGATGAATAGGACCATTGGTAAGTGGAGTCGCGGGAGAGGGTTGTACCAATGAAGGAGGTAGGTCATCAACCTTCTCTTTAGAGGGAGAATAATCTTTGGCTCGAGTGGTGAGTGCAATGTCATTCTTCTTTGAATTTCCAGTACACATCAATACATAGGATGTAGTAGAAGGTGAGGGTTGGTCATGAATGACCAATTGGGCCTATTGTTGAGATGGGAAGGGTTGGGACAAAACGACCAGAGCAGGTGGTTTTGGGGCTCCTTGAAGGAACTTAGTGACCTCAGCGCGTCGTGGACAATCCTTTGTGTAGTGATCATCACCACAGATAAGACAAGGGTGTCGAGGTTTGCGCTTATCCCTATCATCAACAGGTGGAGTTTTGGGTCACTCTACTTGAGAAGTATTTTTGTCCTCCTTATTCTTACCCCTTCCCTTTTTTGATTTGTTTTTACCAGCCGGGGTAGATTGAACCGCATTTACCTCAGAAGTCTTTTTGGTGGGAGGGGCAGGAGACAGAGCATTTTGAACATTAGAAGAAGCAAGTTTGGGGTTGGTGCTTGAGGTGAAATGTGGTTGGGCATGGAAAGTGCCAATCACATCATTGGCTACATGAGAAGCAGCTGGAGTAGTTGAAGTGGTGGAAGTGGAAGGATGAGGTGCATCAGGTAGTAAGTCGTAAAGGGTACCCTTTTGTGAGTAAACGAGGTCAAGGTATTGATCACGACTTATGGCCTGCTCTTCCATGACCACTCCACCCATGGCAATGTCATGACTGATGTCGTTCACAAATGATTTTGTGAACCACTCTGCCAGCAACTGATTGGGGAGTTTGAGTTTGATGAGACATCGTCTCCATCGCCACTCATGAATGTGATCAGATATATGAGTGGCATTGTTTTGTTTGAAAGAACTCAAAATATTGGTCCTCGTTTCATAATGGATCGGTAACTGGTAGTGGGTGAGGATGGCCATATCTAGGGTGTTGAAGTCAGCGAAGAAACCTTGTGGTAATTCAATATACCACTTCGCAGCAGAACCTATGAGGATCCTTTGAAAAAGACGTAAACGAATAGAGTCATCCATCAACGAGTTGGATGAGCACTAGAGGTGAAAAGTCATGACGTGATTGTTCGGGTCCTCTCCCGCTTTTCCGTCGAATTTAGGGATGTCCGATGGTATCTTGGCTGGTATAGCAAGCCATTGGGGAGAGTGACGAATTGGATCATTTAAAATCCTTGACAAGTCTGGGAGATCCAAAGTGGCCAAGAAGGGTAGCTGTCGATTCACATGCGGGTACTAGTGGCTTTGGGGAGGAAGCCTCGTCGGAAAACCAGTAGGACCATAAGTAGTCTGCATATAAAGTGAAGACTCAGGAAGATTCAGTGGTGGTTGTAGAGGAAAGTAGCTCATGGGATTGTATCCTTGAACAGGGATGTGAGTTTGAGCATTCGAGCCCCAAATAGGATTGGACGTACCTGGATATGGTTGGCCTATACTAGGGGGTGTAACGGATGCAGCTGGAAGCTCTTGCCCCCAAGTCGATTGAGGAGTATGTTGTATCAGATGACTCCAATACTAGGCCAAGGATGGAGGTATGTTTTGTCCATAAGGTGGGGTCGGTGGGGTTTGTCCTCCAATCGGGGGTTGAGTTCCAATTAGGGGCAGTATTCCAATTGGGGGTTGTGTTCCAATTGGGATTTGTGTTCCAATAGGAATTTTCCCGCCAAGGGGGGGTTGATTCAAACCTCCTTGGTGAAATTGTCCACCAACAGGAATCTAGTAATTTGGTGTGAATGACGAAATAGTGCCACTAGGATTAATACTTCTAGTGGAGGACGAGAAAGGTCCTCCAAAAGGGGGTTGAGGAAGTGTTGGAATGAAACTAGGAAGAGAATTCCCAGAAGAAGAGGGACCACCAGGAGTATCGGATGGGGTTTGCGTAGGAGTGGTAATGGAAGCATTCAACGCACGGTATCCAAGTGGAAGTGTCGGGGTGACACTGGGCGAGAGCGGCGTGCCGATGGGGGCTTGACTAACCGTGGTAATCCTGGTATGAATACTCGTAGTGTCTATGTAATGGACCATTTCTACAGGGATGTTCAAGATGTGGTCAGATCACGGGGCATCCAAACCAGGAAAATAATAGGCCATAGTAAATGGTACTATTTATGGGTTAGAGGTTTCGGAGAGCACAGGTGAGACGGTGATTTCAACGCCTGATCCTGCACCAAAAAGGTCTCGTCTAAAAATGCCTGTAGACCAAAAAGGATCTTGGCCCTCTATTCCTGGAAAGGGTCCAATCGATGATCCAGAAGACACAACAACTAAGTCTCTGGAAGAATTCACTCACATAATCTGTCTCTCAGAATCAAGGTGAAATCGAAAGTCCTCTCGAGTATTGGTAATTCATAAATGTTCTAGAGAGTTGGTTCATTCCACTTGTGGCATGGTAACATCTTGGACTTCACTCTGTTGAGGAGATCCCTCAGGTGAGCTTGTAGGCAGGGGTTGAGAACCTTCCAGATGCTCTGGAGATAAACCCTACATTCTACATGAATGACGTGGAGGATCTATTGTGAACAAGTTACAAACTTATGAAGAAAATCTTATGGTCAACTTGGGCAAACAAATAGCACGCACTAGTAAACAAAACCTAGGAAACAATACCAAGAAAACAAGACCTTCTAATTCCGAAGTCACTAGTTGGTGATGAAATCCAACGTCGCAACAATGAGACAAGAAGAGGCTGGGCTAGGGTGGAAAAGTTACGCTGACGACCTGCTTAACGGACTTACACCCTGGTGCAAGCTCCCACACATAATCATGGGTATACGCTCCAAGGAGCCCGAGTGAGTTTGGCCAACGTCGATTCCAGGTACCGTGAAGACTTTCCCCTTCACAGTCACCTTGTGTAAGACCCTAGAAAGATAGGCCACTAAGGTTACCACTGACAACATTAAATCCTGGGGGGACAGTCGATAATCTGATCCACATGCAAGGGCAGGGTATCTAGCCCAAAATCAACTCAAGAGGCTTCCACTCATCATTGTGGGTATACCTACAAGTGACCCCCATAATACGTGCAATCTCTACACTGATATCAACAAAGCAGGGTGAGTAACTCTGTCAATATCAATGCAACCTCAGGTTTGACCCTTGTGTGAGAAGGGCTTCCCATGACAAAATGTTGTAAATGGAATTTGACACTCCTTAACACAAGATGCTATTGTGTGTTTTTTGCTTTGGAGAGTGTATCTCTCTACCTATTCCAAAGCACTAGCCTAGCCAAATGTTGGTGTAATAGAGCCCGAGAAAAGAGTTACTAGTTACATTTTACAATTGTGCAATGTTATTAAGGGTTGTTGTTACTCAAAGGAAATGAAGATGAAACTGATGTTGTATGAGACTCTGACCCAACGATGCATATATAGGAATGAAATATATCAATTTTCGTTCAATGAATCCTATGTATGGGAGGGAAAGAGAAGTTTTTCGGACCAATCTTGAACTACGATACACAATTTCTTTTAAAATGCAATTTCAACGAATCACACAATAATGACAATTCTCTATTGTTTCTTTTTCAAAAATTTCAACAATTGATTTTCAATATTTTTGAAGATGAAAATTCTTTTGAAAGAAAAATGTTGTTCACTTTTCAAAAAGGACCTACACCATGATGGTGAAAGTGAGGAAAACCAAAAACTAATGAAAAATCAATAAACAAAAACCCAAACCAATCTTTCAATGGAAACAAAAATGACAAGCAGACAAAACTAATCTTTTCAATTGCATGAGAAAAGTAATCTTCCAAATAATGAGAAAATGAGAAAGAAAAAGAATCCCAACTTTCAACCGATCATCGGTTCTTAACCAAACAAGCACTCAGATTCCAAAATCAGAGAGTATATCTTTGCCAAGAAAAATCAAGAGATGAGAGTCGAGAAAAAGATGGACAGGAAGAGACTTTGATTTCCAAAGACTGATCATGCACAAAATCCGAAGACAAGAAAACATCAACCAATGGTCCAAGAAGTTCTTTTCAGACACCTATACTAATTTGGGCAGCTGAACATGCAAAAATCTTAAATCCAAAATTTTGAAAAGAAGGTTCATAGGCTATCAGTGTTACACAGTGCGAGAATGGGTCATTCTCGTAGGCTAGCTTTGAGCAGAGTGTGAGAACCTCGCACTGGACTTAAAAGAAAAGTGCGAACTCAAAGTATTCTCGCAAGCCACTGTGGGGTTCAGTGCGAGAATGTCTGAAACTAGGCAATTTTTTGGAAAAAGACAAAAAATTCGAAGGGACTTCTGGACCCAAAGGGTCTATCAGGGTGTCCTGAAGACTCAGAGATTGATAGAAATGGAGAAAGGTAAGGCAAGAGCAAATGGCCAAGGAAAAACACCAAAAACCACAAAGAAAATGGGTTGCATCCCCAGTGGAGTCGCCAATTTTGTTATCAGACTAATCGGTAAATGCAGACACTAACAGATCTCCCTAGATCCACCTGGATCTAGAACAAAATAGGACAAGACATGACTCTTTCCCTAAGTTATGACCATTGAATTAGCTAGTAGGGAGGAACAAGTGACATACCTTTGTATCGATTTCTAGGGTCTTTGTTTCTCCCGCTTTGCTCCGGTGCTCTCGTGAGGACAAGACCAAGACAACACAAACCAACCAAAGTGAAGATAGCAGAATATATTCAATCGTCAACTTATGTGCATGATCAAGGAATTACACAATAAAGTAAGAATGACTTTATGGGAAAAGGACATGCCGATGTATCATATTAATCGAAAGTAGAAGATACAACCTGATTGCCTTGATGTCGCAAGCTTCCTTTCGGGGACTCTTGGTTCCAACACACACACTTGCTCAATCCTTGCATGAAGAAGATCTGACTCCTCTTGATAGACTTGCTAGATTCTCCAAGCTCCTGTTCAAGCTAGGTCCTTCACACAATTCCTTCACCAATTCTCTCATTAATCTTGCTTAACCTTTTCCATGAGAATTCCATCAATATATAGGAGAGGATGAGATGGTTACTTGGATGAGAATGATCCCACAATATTAGGGAAACTAGTAAAATGATAACCATTCGAATGCTAACCCGTTCTCTAGAATATTCCCTTCTAGAACCATCAAGACTTCATCTTTTTCCAAGCTTGAGAACAAGTTTGCACCCTAGATATATAGCACAGTGTGAGAAGTTCGCACCCTAGCTGAAGGTAGCCTGCGAGAATGGATCATTCTTGCACCCTAGGATATAAGCAACCTGCGAACTCTCTTCAAAAATATGTTTTCTAGGAAGAGATGAATGTCACTTTTCTCAGGAGAAAGTTCTTGTTAGGAGCCTGAGTACACCATCATCAATACACCATCAAGATGACCAAAATCATGGGTAACAGAGGAGTTACGGAAGAAGGTGATTGAAACCATCCTCCTGAACATTAGGGCATTTGAACCTTCAACCAATGTTAAAATAAAGGTATAATGTTCTAGTAAAGGAGAGAGGAGATCAACCGAACTACTTGGTGAATCTCAAAAGGTTTTTTCTTGGTCTTATGAGGATCTTTTTGGTTTTGATCGTGGTCTTATTCAGCATATCATGAAACTAGACAGGCAAAAACAAGAATTTGTTAACTCTACATCGAAAGCACCCTTTCGAAGGGATTTGAGAGATTTCTTAAGGGCTGGAATGTTGTTTTTAGCCCACCCTGAATGGGTCTCAATTTGAAAATTGGCCCCGGGGACCATTGGTAATATCACAACTTGAAATAGTCTTCGAACTTTCAGGCAAGTGATTATGAGAAATCCCTTTTCCCCTCTCAATATTGAATTGTTTTTTCAACAGGTTGTAGAGTCACAGTTAAAACCCTTACTTGACAGTTTGTTTGGTTACAATAAAATCAAAGTCAAAGGGGAAAATGTTCACAAAACTACTTTCATTACTAATTGTGATACCATGCCTTATAAATGTAAGCTTTTTAGCTTACTTGATATAGGTACTTCTTTTAAAAAAACTATGCACACGACTCTCGATGAATTGGTCAGTCTCCATCTCTATCTTGATGAGCTAATTGTGCATGTCAAGGGAATGATGATTATATCAGATTTCTAGGTGATAGATCCTTTCCAAATTGCTTTTGTCTTGGATACTAATTCTTATATCTCAAAATATTTACAGGATCAATTGTTTCCCTACAACACTGACAGCCCTCGCTTGAAATATTGCGAGGAACCAACATGAGAAGTTCTAATGTTGTCTGGTTTTTGTTGTATACTAGTAGCCTAGCTATGCTTTCAAATTTTGTGCTTCTTTTCTACGCTTACAGTACCTTGATTTTTTCCTTCTAAGTTAAAGTTTCCCTTCCTTGTTGTTTTTCAAATTGAGTCTTTTATTGTTGTTGTTTTAATTCCTGCATTTTACTTCTGTTATGTTTTCGTCTCTTCTTATCTTTTAATTTTTGTTCAAATAGGATGTTGGATCAATTTTGCCACAATGACACTCCTGAAAAGCATTGTTAGTTAGTAACAATCAATCTTACACAGATGTTATGATGCTCCTCTGAATAACCCTTGAAATTGTTACATTTTTTCCGTTGTTGTCCTGTAAAGAGTTGGCTATCTCCCGCTTCTTCTTGCCATTTCTTCACCCATCGAGATTTTAAGAGCAAGTTTAAAACGTTTTCCTCCAAAAATTTAGAGAGAAAATTCCAGTCAACTGATTATGAATACAGTGGTAAAACCCCTCATACTTAACACTTTTCATGAATTATTCCCAAATTCCCGGTCATCTTTCCATTAAATCTGCTCACTTCCCCCTGTTGCATAATCATCCGAGTTATGACTTCTTGGCCTGTTGTTTTGGTCTATGAAACCATGAGTCTGTTGGACAACTGAGAGGGGGGGTGAATCATTTGTTACCATGATTAAACGATTATTCTTATTTTAAACTCTTTATAGAGCACTCAATGACAATCACTTCAATGCAGGGAGGTAAGCAATAGAAAATTCAACATCACTCACACACATGAAATATACAGAGACAGATATTTTCTGAGGAAACCCATAAAGGGTAAAAACCTATTCTTCTTGATATGATAAGTAATATTTATTTTATGTACATTATCATTCTTATGAGAACCAACTCATTATGAGGCTACCACCTCTGTTTTGCAAGCTGAAACTTGCTGAGAGCACCAACTCTCTGGTTTCTCTAGCACCCACTAGAAGGAAGCACCAACTCCCTGGTTTCTCTAACACCCACTAGAAGGAAGCACCAACTCCCTAAATGTTCTAGGACCAACTATATGAAAGTGCCAACTTCCAGTCACACAGGTACAAACCTGTATAACAAAGAATAATAGTTCTCCCTTGCACCACCCTGCCACCCTGGTTTTTCTGGCTACAACCAGATGGAAGCTACAACTCCCTCTGTTCAAGCACCCACTTGAAACTCTGAGGACACAAGTCCTCCCTAGCACCTCCCTACCACCATGAAATATATATCTTTGGTTTTTCTTACTTTATCACAGTGATACAATGTTTATCTATGGCTTACCAGTCTCATCATTGTTTTGGTACGTTGCTCTGCTCTCCTGCATCAACATCTCTCTTCTCTCATGATTCACTCTCAACAGCAACACCCATATATTCTTTGTTCTGCATTTTTATACTCTCTATGCACCTTTTTTATCCTTCATGTGCAATACCTCTACAATCCCTTCATAGCATCATTGTTCTGCCCTACAGGTTGTTCACTGTAGCTCCTCCTCATGCCTACATAGCTCCATAGAAAAAATCACTTCACTTCTCTGTTCTGCATGATTTTCTCACGTCGAATCATCTCATGATCATCATGGCAACTCTTCATCTTCTATGGAGGTTATGTTCCCTGTGAGTTCATCATCAGTGGTCGTTATGCTGAGATTCCTTAGCTTCTCTGGTAGTTGAGACTCTTCTTCTTCTTTGTCAGTTACATCCAGTCAACTATGGCTTCTTTGGCTTCTAGCCCCTGCCTTCACATTACCACCGACGATGACCAAGCGCTTATTCAAAAGGCGCTTCCCAATTTATGTATAGTGAGAACTGGCTCCATTTCATGATATGACCTTGGGTTATGAGCTTCATGTGACCAAGCATTTGTGGGCACGTCAAAAGGTGCTTTAGACCAAACTACTTTTTGCCCCGCAATTCACCATGAGCCTCCATGCATCCTTTATCCAAAACTGTGGTTTCAATTGTGGCCCTCTTACAAAAAATTAAGGCCCGAGCATGTTCTGGCCCCCCAATGGAGCATGAATGTCGATATCACAATCTTGATGATGCTCTTGAATGAATGGTTCAGATCTGTCTTCTCGAGTCCATAGACCAGATCTCTCCTTCCTCCATCAATGGATGAGGTTTCCTTCATGATCCAGACTCCGAGATTTTCAACTCTCAAAACTTGTTGCTATTGACTGGATATCTTTCGGAATGGAAGATATGTTGACATATGTCCTCTTCAATCAAAATTTATGCCTTCTTTCCTTTATCCATGCATGATCATGTTGGCCCTTGACCAAGTTTTCAAGACCCTTGGTCATGTTTGACCTATTTTTGGGACTTCAACAGGCTATCGAAGGCAGAGCGCAAGACAAAGCGGAGATTATGGGATCTCAGCCCCCTTTTAGGACTTTTTGGGATTTTGGATTATGTAATGGGTATGGGAATGTTGGCCCATGGATTTACCCATGTTTAGGCCCGATTTTGTAATGTATAAATAGAAATCTAGGCGATGTAGGAAATAGTTTGATCTATGTGATCGAAGAGTTGTAAGTTGTGCTAAGTGCAAGTAATCATTGTAAGTGCTTCGTGCATACTGTATGAGACTTCTAGAGCTAAGTGTAAGTAATTGTAAGAGATTATGTAAGGCTTTGTGCTATAACTCAAGGAAGGGAGGATCTAGCGAAGAGTGCGCAGATCTCCTGTCCTCTAGGAAGTTGATCTGAAGGCTTTGTGCATGTAAGAAGATTGAAGAAATCTAATAAAGAAGACGAAGAGTTGGTGGACGTAGCCCCAGGGTGGGGGTGAACCACGTACATCCTGTGTTTTGAATGCTTTGTGTGATGTGTTTATGTATTTACTTGCTTAGTTCTTTGATATAGATGAATGATAGGTAGATCTTTTGTTTCTTTGTGCTTAATAGTGAGAGTAAATGTTGGATCTGACCTGTGTGAATGTACTTGGTGCTTGAATCTGCTAGATCTAATCTATTTCGTCATGCTAAGTGTTGTTAGATGCTAGATTTGGTTGAGTACTATGATGCTCTGTAATTAGGGTTTTACTTGGGAAGTAGATATTGGTTAAACATTAATGAACTATATTGCTAAGTGTTTTGTCAAGGTGTTACAATCACAAATTTGTGTCCCAGCTAAGGTTGCAGACACTAGAGTCCTGCAACCACCCCTGCCTCTACCTCGGGTGAGACTTCATCTGCTTCATAGGTGTTGTCAAAAGGGCCAGTAGTTAGGGTTTTGTTGGTGCATTGTTGTAGCGTTGAACCCTGGGTCTACCCTTGTGTCAACAAATGGTTCCGTTGTCGGGACCTGAAACTGTGATTGCTAGGAACTGAGGAAAAACAAGCTTTGTGTGAAGATATGACATGAAATTGTGAAAGCTCTGTGCATAGATCTGTTTCCCTAGTGCACAGTATTTCTACTCGATCTGTGAAGCTCTGTGCTAAGAAAATAATTCCGATCTGAAGAAAAGAGTTAATATCTATAAGCTTTGTGCTTTGTTAAAGGTAAGATAAGTGGAAATTTTTGTTTCAAAAGTATGGATCTGGGTACGTTTGATAAATTTTGTCCTAGCTTGAAAAGTAGGGCACAGCTAGATGAAAGAATATTTGATATGAATAGTTCTGATAGAAATAGTGAAAGATATGGTATACCTATACATACAAAGAATGTTTGGACTAACAAATGGATGCAGGATCCTAGAAAGAATTTTGTGCAGGTTAACTACTATGATCCTAGTGCATAATATGGGAAAGGTTGGGGATCATTTAAGAGAAAGAGAGGATTGACCCTTTGTTGCAGTTGTAGAAGAATGGGACATCTTGCTAAGGAATGCCCCGGTAGAATATCTAGTTGTCTTTGTTGTAAAGGTATGGACCATGAAGTTTTAGATTTCCCTAGAATGCTTGCCAAGCTTGAAAGAATGAATATGGAACAAGTAGACCCTGAGAGAGGTTAAGAAACTAAGACTTTGGCAGAACCTCAAAAAGAATCAGAGACTGTACTATTACAAATGAGATAAACCCTAAATGACCACCGAGATACTAATCTATCAGAGATATTAAAAGAGAAAGAGCAAATAGAAGTAAGAATAGGAGACTTCGACTTTGACTGTAATCTAGATGAAGAAACATAGGTGAATGTCATGACAGAAAGAAATTGGGAATCTATAGGAAATCCTTCTATGTTTCCTTCATTGGGAGGAATAGGATTATTTAGAGAAAAATCGATAACCCTATGTGGAAGACTTACCTAGATATCTATGAGTGCTCATGGAAATTCAACAAAAGAAGATTTTGAGGTTGTTAAATTTATTGAGAACAACGCTATGTTTACTATGTTACTAGGAAAACCTTGGATTGAAAAGGATCAGGCCAGAAGTAAAGAAGAACAAGTCTTAGAGAAGAAGAAACAAGAATTAAAAGATTTCATGACTAGGAGGATCGCACAGTTGATTGAAGAACAGGAGAACAAATCGAAGCTATTTAGGACCAGAGACTTGGATGTTGAAGTTGAAGGGACACACAAGGACTTGAGACACCTATCTATACAGAAGATTATAACATCTACCCTAGCTAGAGAAGAAGTATTACCCGTGCACACTATGAAGGAATATCAGTAGTGCGAAATTACTATGCCAAAAGAAGACAAGAATCATAATGGAAAGAGGAATAACGAGATGAAGATCACCAGGAAAAGGCTCGAAATCTCAGCAAGAAGAGAGTAAAGATCAAAAAGTTACAGAACGTTCCAAAGGGAACTTCGCAGAGGGAAAATTCATAAAACTGGAACTTCGCCAGGAGATCAGAACAGCGTCACATGGAACTTTGCCAGGATGAAGCAATATAGTCATTGGAAATAGTATAACCATTAGAACGACACCACGAACGGTTAGAATGACATTTATGATCAGAAAGATCACCATCAGACTGTTGGGACTATGCCAGAATGGGCAGAACTGAGTTAATGAAGGCTTCTCACCCGTTTGAGATATCCATTACCTAGTTGCCTACTTATTCCATCGACTGTTGCACCGAGAACACTTTTGTGAATTGTATTAGAGAAAACGCATTTCTACTACATTGTGATTAGTAAGATTGACATCAGTTCTATTGTTTTGTGCATTCATTCATCCATCTAATCTAAGTGTGTATGTTGGACGAGCTCAGCGGCGCGAAGAAAATCGTCGAAGAAGTTCTCATCCATCTCATGGCAGAGAAATTAATGTCTACAAGTATTCAAGCGTCATCGATGAGGGGAGTGCAAGCCTCTCCATAGACCACTCACGGATCCGGGCCATCCCGAGTCATCATAAAAAAGAGAACCAAACACAGAGATGACCTAGAAAATGTGAAGATGATACCGACCATACTTCCTGACTACATCCCACCTCTGGCCAGCGCGGTGAGTCGCGATAGTGTCCCAAGAGATTCTGAGTACACCATGGTTACTGCATACCTCCCGAAGGGGATACGCACAATTCAAGCGCAGCAGAACAAGATCGCAGCATTGAAGTTCAGTGACTTCAACCTAGTATACCACAAGAACCATAGTATGCTCGCCCTGTATAAATACTTGACCAGGACGAAGGGGAAGAACTCAAAAATAATCCCCTAGTTGTGGATGATGAACCTCGTGCAGTCCAACCTATTGAACATAATGAAAATCCCACACTTTGGAAGGAACCAGGAAGTTAATGCCTCTGTCAAGCTCCTACTTTCATGTTACCATGGCGGCTACTTATGGCTAGACTGTCGTATCACAGTCGATCTGATGTTTATCCATAGGATCACCAAATTGAGTATGCAAGGACTTGACCCATAGGATTTCTATCCAGGGAAAGCCACAGATCATGTGTTAGCACAGAAGATCAAGGATACCTATGGTGATGTTGATAAGGGGACGCGAGGCTATAAGGTAGCCTCCATCTAGAATGGCGCGGTGCGCCTAGCATGTCAGTTAATTGCAGGGAAGCTAGTAAGAAATAACAGACCCATGCAGGTCACAGGATTTGTCATTAACTTCAAGGGGAAATGTGTAGAAGGCCTACAGATGAACTGGGTGAAGTACCTAGTTAATCAGCTAGAATTATACTGTCGCGAATCATAGTATCAGGGATATGAGTTCCACTTTAGTTGGCTCCTGATCCTCATCATGTTTGTTTCTTGGGAGATGCCAGAAGGTGTGACCTTCCCGGACATTGAACCATTCGAGTTGTTCGCTGCGAATTTCACAACACTCTAGTACTTGAGCGACATGGGAAAACAGTGGTTGTCGAACACATTTTTTCACACATACTATCTCTAGCTGAAGAGATCCATTGAAGATGAACCTCGCATGATACCGAACACCCTAAAGTGCTTCCATCCCCTCATGAATTTTTGCGCAGATCAGAACTTCATCTGTATTACTGTGTGATCAGACGAACATAAGGAGGAGCTTCGGTCATACTACAAGCTCACGGAAGAGGACCTCAAGGAGATCACCAAGGACTTGTCAGCAGACCTCCTTATCCTCGTTGAACCTACAGAGATGATTGATCCCGAAACTAAAAGATCGAAATATGCTCACAAGGAACATGACACACCTAGACCTAGCAGAAGGAAGAATACCAAAGAAGTCCAAGATTTAAGAAGCACATCAGCGAAGACTACTCCAATATCACCTGACCGAGGGGGTGATGACAAAGTAGAAGAAATAAATGGAAAAGAATATGAGAAGAAGAAAGATGAAGTAACACCGCCTAGAGATGAGGCTGGTACCTTGAAGAAGAGGAATGTTTCTCCCAAGGAACCCTCTTCCCGGAAGAAATCAAGAGCCACTTTGACTAAGATGCAGACTATTCTCACTGTCGATGATTTTGACTTCATCATCGTAGTTGTAAATGACACCTCGCAGGAAATATTGCATAAACAAGAAGCCAAGCAGGAGGATATGTATGACAGAATTGAGGTTGAACTCAGAGTGGTACAATAGGCCCTTCATTCCAGTCGCGCAGTGTCCACTGTGCCCCTGCCATCGGGAGAATCAGAGTTGGGAAATGATCCAACCCAACTCCATCGACTAGCTAATGCGATCGAAGCTTTCCTTCGTTGTGCACAAGAAGAAATGTAACAAGCCACCCAGGCCTTGAATCAAGTGCAAGAAGTAATAGTAGAACAACGTCGATTTGTAGAGCAGGAGAAGGTTTCCCTCCAGACAAAATTTGAAGAGGAGAAAGCACAGATTTAGCAGAGAAAAGAACAGTTTCTCGCAGAGAAACTCGAAGTTCAAGAAGCAGTCAATAGATCACTTCGCTCTATGATAGGCTTAGAGCCAAAGGTAGAAGACTAATTCATGCATCAAGTAGACCAGCTCACAGAAGCTATCCAGTAGTTATAGCAAAGAATAGCAGACTTAGAGCTCTACACATTGCCAGACACCCCGCAAGAAGTGAGAGATCAAAGGGAAGAAACCACTTGAGGCACAGTTAAAAGAATCAAGGGCCTCACCTTGGAATGTAAACAACTGAGTGATCACAGTGCCTAAACGTATGAGCGACTCACTGAGAATCCATAACTGAAGACACTAGAGTCACAATTCCAAGAGGCAAAGTATCAAGTAGAAATAATGCAGGCGCAGTTGAAGCCCTTGTCAGCTGTTGAAAGAATGAATTGATCCCAAGAGAAGTGCACTTCTTAATAGCAGGTCCACTCCATTCAGAGAAAACTCATGGAAGTGACTCAGAGTCTCCAACCTATATAGGATGAGGCTTGCCAACTATTCATAGAAATCAAAGGCTGAGGAGAAGAACTACAACAAGTTGTCACTACAGTAGAATAGAGCCTAGAGGGACCTGTCAATGAAGTTGTTATCCAAGAGTTCACCAAACAAGAGGTCGTGGCACAACAACAAGTCGAAGCAGCTCTAGCCAAGCTCAAGGATTTTGAGGCATAATTATCTAGATCAGAGTGACTCGGGACGAGTCACAGGTGAGTGTTAGGGGCCTGTTGGAACTTGACCAAGTTTTGAGGACCCTTGGTTGTGTTTTACCTATTTTTGGGACTTTGACAGGCTATCGAAGGTGGAGCACAAGACAAAGAGGAGATCATGGGATATCGGCCCCCTTTTAGGAATTTTTCAGATTTGGGATTATGTAACGAGTATGGGAATATTGTCCCATGGGTTTACCCATGTTTAGGCCTGATTTTGTAATGTATAAATAGAAAGATAGGCGATGTAGGAAATATTTTGATCTATGTGATCAAACAGTTGTAAGTTTTGCTAAGTGCAAGTAATAGTTTTAATTGCTTCGTGCATACTGTGTGAGACTTGCAGAGCTAAGTGAAAGTGATTGTAAGAGACTATGGAAGGCTTTGTGATATAACTCAAGGAAGGGAGGACCTAGAAAAGAGTGCGTAGATATCATGTCCTCTGCAAAGTTGATCTAAAGGCTCTATGCATCTAAGAAGATTGAATAAAGATAATAAAAAAGACAAAGAGTTGGTGGACGTAGCCCTAGGGTGGGGGTGAACCACGTACATCCTGTGTTGTGAATTCTTTGTGCGATGTGTTAATGTGTTTATGTATTTACTTTCTTAATGCTTTGATATAAATGAATGATCGGTAGATCTGTTGTTGCTTTGTGCTTAATAGTGAGAGTAAATGTTGGATCTGACCTGTGTGAATGTGCTTAGTTCTTGAATATGTTAGATCTGATCTGTTTCATCATGCTAAGTGTTGTTAGATGCTAGATATGATTGAGTACTGCGATGCTCTGTAATTAGGATTTTACCTGCGAAGTAGATACCGGTTAAAATTGATGAACTATATTTCTAAGTGCTTTGTCAAGGTGTTACAATCACAGATCTGTGTCCCATCTAAGGTTGCAGACACTAGAGTCCTGCAACCACCCCTGCCTCTACCTCGGGTGATACTTCATCTGCTTCGCAGGTGTTGTAAAAAAGGCCGGTAGTTAGGGATTTTTTGGTGTGTTGTTGTAGCATTGAACCCTAGGTCTACCCCTGTGCCAACATATCCTTTGTCTCAACAATTAGATGAGACGTGTCCCTCCAAACCAACGAACGAGATCAATTTTTCCTTTTGGGCTTCAGGAGTTTCAATTCTCAAATTCCTCTTGCTCCCAGAGAATTTTAGCCAGAGTCCACTATCCAACGATGTGTGTCCCCCTCGAATAAACAGTCCTCATTCACTTCGAGACTTCGGCACTTCGACAATCTCAAACCTTTCTCCTTCATGTTTTCCCAGAGAAGTTTCACCTGGAGTTCACGATCCGTTGACACGTATCCTTCTACATGATCAATGATCGAGAATACACCCAAAGTGATATTTAGAACGCACAACTCGTATCCACTGCAGGTCTTCAAAATTTGGGACTTCGGGTCTTTGGTCGAGTACTGGTGGTAAAACTCCCAGAGTGACGTAACTTTTGCGTCACTCGATGATGTGTCATGAGCCGAGCATCTGCCACATGTCCTTGTTGACATAGTTTGCAACTTATCCTTGCTGAAGTGGTCTGCCACATGTCCTTGAGGATGATATTTGATGGTGTAATATGATGATGTATATTTCCCTGATCTAACGGTCATTTTCTGATCTCCAGATCCAATGGTTGACGGAACTTTACATTCTGGGGATTTCAAATCTCAAACTTTCATGAGGGTAAACCCCTCTCATCTCTATATCCAAAGTGAATGTTTTTCATTTGATCAGGATCTTGGATCGATGGCTCGATATTTCTATGATGCAACTTTGCTAGCTTATCATGTCCTTCCACTCGAAATTGATCTGACAGTTGTGGTTTACTTCGACTCTCCGGCTCTCCAGACTTCGGGTTTTTCAAGTCTCAAACTGAAAAACCCTCGAAGTGATTTGCTCCGGAGTTGAGGATCGTGTGCCACCTGTCAGTCTTGATGATGGAAGGTCCCCATTTACTTCGGGACTTCAGGACTTTGACAAGTCTTCTCTCCTACACTCATCAAAGGCTTAACCTTCTTGCATTTATTTATGGATCCAATGACTATTGACCCTCGGTACTTAGATCCAATGGATCAAATTTGTATGTCTCCTATGCGCTCCCTCTAGTCACTGGACTTTGATGTAACGATCATCGGGTATTCAAGATTGGTGATGCTTCTTCACCTGAGCTTACCTTTGATCCTTCTGCGAGCCATGAAATTTGATCCTTCTGTGAGCCCTGATGTATGGGATCTCGTCTGCGCATCTCAGAATGCTATCTCTCCTGAGCTTTGATCTTTTCATATTGTTTTCTTCTTCACCTGATCTTACGTTGTTCCTTTTTTTCCATCGTTGCACACTTTGATCTTGCTATCAATTACAATCACACTCTGCATGTAATCATGCCATTGTCATTGTTTCTCTTGCCATCAATGACAAGCATACTCTTCCTGTAAACATGCCAACAATCTCCCCCTTTGGCATTGATGGCAACCCTAAAGGACTGCACTGTTCTACTTAGATGTCCAACTGTAGCATCTAGAAGACACCTTTTCTCCCCCTTTGACATCAATGTCAAAGAAAACATGCTCCCCCTGATTTGTTGTAGTACTTTTTTGTAGGTATTAGACATTCAACCAATACATACTCCCTATGACAAGATGGACCCTCTTAGTTGAGTTTTGCAAAGTATTTGTATCTAACTCATAGTATTCTCCTTTTGATTCTTGGACCTATTCATCTTCGGCTTCAGTTGTGTCCTCTATAGCAGACTCAATATTTCTCACCTCTCTTACTGGGACTCCTTCATCAACCTTTTCTTGTCATAACTGAATGACTCCCCATGTCACTCTTATTATGTTCTTCTATTACAGCAATTTCATTTTTCTTCCACGATGCCTACAATCCAAGACTTTTATGACCATATGCATCACAAGAAAAAAACCATTACAAACACTCTAATACTTTCTTTCCCTTTTTACAAATGAAGGACCTATGTTAGACTACTTAGGAGTACTGATTTCTTCCTTGTTGTATCCAAGACCAGATTTCTCATTTGGTGATCTCTGACTATCCAAGATCTCATCCAGGGTCATGGAGTTGTTCAGGTACTTGATTTGGGTGTTTGACTTATCAACCTTCACAACTTTTTCTTTAGGCTTATGACATGATTCTTCTTCTACTTATTCTTTTCTTGCATGGGAGGATTTAATATCAACATCATTAACTGTCCTTATTCCTTTAGCCACCACTTGTCCTAAGTTTACATTTTTCACCTTACAATCTTTGGACGTGAACACCTCCTCACAACCTCTGTCACACATTTGACTTGTACTGAGAAAATTATGTTTCAGACCATCTACAAGCAGAACATCCTGAGAATTTCCTTTTCCATTACTCAAACTTACCATCCCTTTACCCTTGACTTTACCTGGTTCATTTTCACATCGCCACTATGGAAAAATAAAAATTTATCCTTTTCTTGAGGGACAAAATCCTCAAATTCCTACGAGAGCCTAGCACAGGCTAGATCTTCCCTTATCCTCCTCCATGTGATTGTTGGCTATGACCATAGGCCTTACCAAAAAGGCACTTTCGGCTTTTGCGTTTTAGGATTTTTGTGTGCAAGCTCTCCATGTCCTTTGAAATGCCAAAACACGAAATGGGGTTAATGAGCTCCTTGGCTCCCCTTTTTCCTACTCCATGCGACCACCTTCATGACCACGCACTAAAACCAAATGGCGCTACCAAAACTCAGATTTCGAGATTCCTGTGTGTGAGCTCTCCCCGACTCCCTGTCCTTTGAAATGTTGAAACCTGAAATGGGGCTAAGATTCTTGGCTCCTTCCCTTAGGCCTTCTCCATGTGACCCTGTCATGTGGCCTAGGGATACTCCTCCGAGTGCTTTGGATTTTTTGATTTGGGGAATCATGATGCAGTTCTTTCACCTTTCCCTTTCAAATCCCTAAAACCCAAAAGCCTGGTACCATCTGCATATACAGTCCAGATCTTCAACTTGATCAACGGTCCGGATTAAATCCCACCATTCTACCTTTCAGGATTCTGGAAGGGTCTTCACTCCTACTTATATGAGGTTTAAACCTCACACACCTTCTCTCGGATCTGATGGCTATCGGTCCTCTACGCTAGATCTAATGGCCTAGATACTTCACAGATCAATGGCCAGGATTTGATCGATGATCTCATTTCGCTATCCTGGGGGAGCCTTCACTCTCATTTCCCCAATACCAAAATGCTAGAATGATCCCATGGCATAAAGTGTTAAGTTCTGCGCTACTCTTGCAGATATGACACTTGTCATCTCTTGGCACTAGATATGACGACTCTGACTAAATATCTTCTACACTTTCCTCTGAGTGTCTGGATGTGGCTTCGACGGTCCAGATCCTTTCTTTGCAACTAATCTAACAGTTGTTGACATTCCTCATGGATCCTAGGATCTATGTTCCTGATTTCTTCACTACTTCCGAAGGCTGAAGGGATTGAGGCATTAACGTCTGTGCTCCTCCTCTATATCCATTGGTCCTGACAAACCTAGGATACTCCCGAAAGGATCTCATTTGTTCATCTTGTTAGCACTTGGTAAATTTCCTAGAGGTTGACGAAAGAAGAAATTTACAAGGTAACTTTATCCAACCACTTTTGAAGCTGGGATCTAGCCCTTCCAACTTCAGAGAGGGATCTCTCTATATGATTTAGCTATGTTTCCAAATTTAAATATTCGGCTAGGTAAAGAAATAGGTCAATTTTGTTGTTAAATTTTTTTTCGAATTGGTTGAGACGGTCTAAACATCCATTGGGCTATGGGGTCTGCGTTTTAATAAAATATGAGATCAGAACTAGAAATGTAAAGGAAAAAATTTCACAGGGCGAGATAATATAATCATTGGATCTTTTAATAGCATAAATGATGGGCAGAAGAAAAGATGAGAAAGATAAATTCAACTAAGAAGTAGTTAAGAATTTCTTAATTGAAAACACCAGAAGATAAACACTAAAATCTTTCGAGTCAGAAATAGGGTATCCAAGATAAATCCTGCAACATTCGTTACTCTTAAAGATTAGTTTCAGAAAACAATATGATCACAAAGCAAGGATAACATTCAACTTAGAGAATAACATCACCAGTGAATACACGTAAGAATCCTGTAAAAGTTCCTCCTCTTTATTAATGGAAGATCTCTTCAAAAATGTTACATTCTGATAGCGTCAGGGTGTGAAGATCAACAACCCCCAATACTTCGAAAGGTGAAGTATTTATAACTCAAATTACAAACGTTCCTGTCATAAATGACTAGGACATGCTAAATCTATTTTTAGCCTAACAAACTTAACAAATCTCAAAAATCTAGGAACTACTCGATGATGTGTTGTAACTGCTTGTTGATTTCTAGGGTAGGCCGTTGGCGAGGTTTCTGCACAACCTCTTCTGACTGGAAAAATGACTGGACTGGGGACAACTCATCTGCTAATCAATTAGAGCACAGAGCTCCTCCCATCTGATATGACTGGGCATGTTGACTTTGAGCAGCCTTCGATACAATTCATCCATGTCCGTATACTTGGAAAATGTAGGTTTGGTGAGGAAAATGTATCGAATCTCATGTTGGATGATGATGTCCCAATGAAGTGCATCCAAAAATGCTTTGTCGGAGATGCTCCCTTGAATGCCTACAAATTTCGAATGGTCCTTAGACATGTCAGCCAATCTCTTCTTGTAATCTGGGAGAGTCATCAGTTTATCATTAATTACCTTCAGACTAGGTAAACCTTTCTTCTGGAGAGCATCAACCTTACTGAAGAATCTTTTTACCCCCAGGTCCATGGCCTGAACCTTTTCTTCCAGCTGAAGCATTAATCCTCTCTTTGTCAGA
Organism: Picea mariana; assembly: GCA_032191745.1. Classification (NCBI taxonomy): domain Eukaryota; kingdom Viridiplantae; phylum Streptophyta; class Pinopsida; order Pinales; family Pinaceae; genus Picea; species Picea mariana. Next base: position 64,513 of record JASDQU010438121.1, read on the forward strand.
ACCCTTTTGACCTCAAGGATGGTCTCGGTTCTGTCTTCAATCTTCAGCTCTTCTAGCTCTTCCCTGGTCTTTGAATTGAGGAACTTGATGATCTCATTTGCTTGTGTTGGCATGTCTCCCAACTCTACTCTGATCTTCTCAATGGCCTGTTTGCTCCTTTGGAGAAATTCATTCTACTCAAACATGATCTGGATCATGGGCCATATCTCATTCATGGACTTAGTGATGTATGTCCATACACTCTCTTTGACTTCAGCTAAAGTATTTCCTGCCACTGTTTGCTTCTGGAGTTGCTGAAGTTCCTGTTTGAGTTGCTCTGTCACCTACTTTTCCTTAAATAGGTTGGTTTGGAAGGAATCTTTGAGTTCCTGAAGGTTTTCCACTTCCTTCTTAAGCCTGTTGATCTCTGTCTCCTACAGGTTCATCCTTTCCATGGATTTGGCCAGGTCGGTTGTATTCTCTTGGGATGTCAATGAAGTTGTGGATGGGATTGTTGTCATTGATGCAGTGCTCACTCCTGCAATTGGGATAGCACTCAATGGAATGAATTCCATTGGCTTTAGTTGCTCTTTCTCTTTCAATAATCTCTCCATCTCAGCTTCCATTTCCTTGAGCTATGCATTCTGCTCCATGGGCAGTTTGAGAATTTCATCCTTCTCACCTTCTTTCTCTGCTATCTCCTTCACCTGCGAGTCCTCTGTGGGTGGGAGATTCAGTTGTTTCCTCAAGGAGGCAATGTCTGCATTCTTCTTTTTAATCATCTCCTATGATGCTTTGACGTTCAAAGGGTCATAGCTGATCTTGAGGACCAGCTCCTCCAAAGTATTGATTCTATTGTCCTTCACAAAAGATGATATCTTCTCCAGATTGAGTTGAGTTTGAGCGTTATTCAGTAACACCTGCAATTTGGCTACAGAAGTGGAAGCATGTGCCAATGTATGGAATACCATTTCTCCTGTATGTTTATGCAGATCCATCTGATCTGCTGGGTGCATGTCCTTCATCTGGAATTCGAAGGTGGCCCTCTTGTAGTCTGCGATCACCTTGGGTCCTGGTACCTGTGCCTGGAGGAAGGCCATGTGCATTCTGCCCTTTTCTGTGTCAAATGCAGACATCAGCCTATGATGTGCAGTTGACGTCTTCTTCTGAAACTGAGCGTAAGTACTACAAGTAAGGGTCTGGTTCTTTTTCTTGATTAGCTTGTACTTCTCAAAAATGCTCAACTTGGGCCCGGTCTTGCCTTGCTGAGTGTCCAATGGAGAATCTGTGGATTTCTTCGGTAATGTTGGGGTGATGTCCTTAAAGATGCTCAAACCAAAGGGTAGAATAACAGACTTGGTCACTGTGGTAGGTGGGGTTTCTTTTTCTTCTGTTTGGTCGGGAGCTGAAACTGTCTTGGGCCTCTTCATGTGCAGCTCAAACTCTTTAGACAATACCTCCTTGATAGGCGGAGATAAATCTTGTCGAGGACTCTTTTCCTTAGGGACCTGTGGCATGGTCGTTGGTGGCACAATGGTCGGGCGAACCTGCTCTTCCACTTCAACCAAGGTGTTAGGCACCCACACTGTCTGATTGGCGAATTTTTCAATTTTAGGTTTGGACACATGAACATACGGGATGTTCTTGTTCTTCACCCTCATCTCCGAGATGATCCCATGAGGATCATAGTGCCATGGGAAGCTCATAAAGAACTTCATTTCTTTCAACATCTTGTCGGCTTCTTCCCCTGCACCCCGATTGTTGCAGATGAAGGAGCCAATCTGCCCCTTGATTCGAAGTTGCTACTTTTTCTTCAATGATACGAAATGGATGTCATCTGAATTCATGATTTGTCTTATATAATCTAAAGAAAATATTCTTACCGACACATATTTTGGCAGCTTATAGGGTGCCAACTCGAACCCGTATACTCTGATCTTGGAATGGTTTTGATACAGGTACCAATCCCCGGTCTTTGTGTTGTCTGAGAGATGCAGGATTCTCTGGACTTCGTCATTTATTCGAGGCTCGGGCCTGCCACCTAGCATGCTTACCATAGGGTGGTAGAAAAGATCGATGAATCCCTTGAAGCTATACTCTGTGGAGTTATGCTTCAGCAAAGAGGTCCATGCTGTGACTGCCTGAGGCCTTCCATCTGCGTCCATCTTCTGCATGGAAAAACTAAATTTATCCGCTTGAAAGTAAACAAACATGTAGGCTAGTATAGACGAGTATCTGAACATGCCTTCCGTGCCAAAATTCACGAACTGTTCATGAATATTGTCTGCCAAGAAGGTGCTGAAATCAAACTGGGTGGTGGGATTTTCATCAGTGGAGAAAAGGGATAGAAAACCCAGAATGGGCTCATCTACCCACTAGTCGAAATAGTACCCTAGCAAAGCACAAAGGGAAGAAATGACCTAGTTTCCCTTAGTGGAGAACATGGACGACGGGTAAGGGGGATTTGTGGAAGGGAATTGAGCGGAGGTGGGAAGGAAAAGCTCGAATATTTGAGCTCTCTGGGGAAAAGTCATCTTCCGATACAACTCTGCAAGGATTTCCAGGTTGAAAGGAGACGCAAAGTTGGCACGGGGAATTTTCATCATCTGGTCTATGTCTTCGGGCGTGATGAGGAATAGGGTGTCTCCGGATGAGGAGATGAATACTCTTTGTTCAGGAATATAGTGAGCCTAACATTTAAGCGCGAACTCGAGAAAACGGTGGATCTGGGGAAAAAGGTAGAGGGGTAAATTGGACTCCCAGAGTCCAATTTCATCACTCTGGTCCAGGAACACTTCCCTGAGCCATGACTGGAGGTCTGAGAAATCGAAGTCGCATTTGGTATCTGCAATTAATCTATCTTTGTCAACCAGTGGGATATTTTCCAGGTCGACAGGAGGAGGGAGAAATGGATTCTCCTCTTCTTCTGCTTGTCTGGGCTTTGGCGCCATCTCTACAACAGTACCTGCAAAAACACAAAGTTAGTGGGGTCGACTGACTGTGGATGAGGGCAATGAAACGTAACGGAGGAGTAGGCTATGAGTTTTGCTGGTGCGATGGGTGAATAGAAAAAGTAGGGGAAATAATGGTAGTTTTATTT
>JASDQU010438121.1:67691-84682 GCA_032191745.1 Picea mariana
CCCTGTGAAGTGCCAAGAATCCTGGTTCCTGTCATTCTGAAAATTTCTGCCTAGTAGCCTTTGTTGGTTTTATTCTCAAAAAATGGAAAAATAGTGGTCAGCAACTTAGGGCCTTCTCTTCGGGCTTCAACCAATTGACTAATGTTATTCACTCAGAAAATGCAAGTGAAAAATGAAAATTAAAATGGTATGTACAATGGAGAGTGAAAAACTCGAATCTCTACTGAGGTGGAACATAATGTTTCAGCATTCTGCCATTCACAGGTGCTCCTGGCAGATCTGTCCCATCAGCGTTGTTTAGCAATAAAGAATTGTTTCCCATGAAAGCTTGGATCATGTATGGTCCTGTCCACAGATTATCAAATTTTCCATGCTTTCCTTTGTCTTCATTTCTGGCGTCCCATCTCAGCACCAAATCTCCTATTTCAAAATCGTCTTCCTTGGTTCTTTTGTCAAAAATCTTCTTGATGCTTTCTTGGACCACCTGAGTCTTGTTGAAAATGTCCTCCCTGGACTGCTGCAAATGGATCATCTGGTTGATCCTTCTCTGTGAGTCAATTGGCTCGGCTTGTACATCTTGAAGCAACTTCATGACAGGGACTCCCAAAGAAGTGGGGAAAACTACCTCTGTGCCATAGACTAGCTGGTATGGTGACATACCGATTGACCTTTTGGTGGTCAGTCTATCAGCCCACAAAGCGAACACCAGCTTGTTGTGCCACGATTTCTTATTTTCCTGCAATGTTTTCTTGATGATATTGAACAAGGTTTTGTTTGAAGATTCCGCCAGCCCATTCCCCTGAGGGTAGTAAGCTGTGGAATTCCCCAAACTAATGTGATATTAATCACAGAAATCTATAAGCTTCTTCGACCGAAAGGAAGTTGCATTGTCAGTTATAATCTTTCTAAGAGATCCAAAGTGAGACAAAATATTATTTTCAAGGAACTTGATAATAACAGAGTCAGTGGCTTGCCTTCTTGGTACTGCTTTGATCCATTTGGTAAAGTAATCGGTGGCAGTGAGAATCCACCTGTGCTAGCCTAAAGAAGGGGGGTGTATTTCTCCAATGAAGTCAAGTCCCCATTGCTGGAAAGGGGCTTCAACTGAGATCGGTTTCAGGGGGAGAGGAAGAAGTTTCCTTTTGCCTTCAAACAGCTGACATTGATGACATGCAGCTACCTTTTGATGCACATCGACAAACAGGGTGGGCCAATAAAAACCCACTTTGAGTATTTTGTTGGCTGTGACCTTCCAGTTCAGATGGCCACCACATTCACCTGCATGAAATTCTTGTAACACTTTGTCAGCTTCATCTTTCAATAAAAAATTTAACAGAATGCCTCCAGGATCTTTTCAATACAAATTGCCTTCTAGAATACAGAATTTTAAGGCTTTCAACTTTAAAAATCTAGCTTTAGTCTTAGTCAAACCAGGGGGAGCTTGTAAATTTTGCAAAACATATATAAGGTCTGCATNGTGACCTTCCAGTTCAGATGGCCACCACATTCACCTGCATGAAATTATTGTAACACTTTGTCAGCTTCATCTTTCAATAAAAAATTTAACAGAATGCCTCCAAGATCTTTTCAATACAAATTGCCTTCTAGAATACAGAATTTTAAGGCTTTCAACTTTAAAAATCTAGCTTTAGTCTTAGTCAAACCAGGGGGAGCTTGTAAATTTTGCAAAACATATATAAGGTCTGCATACCATGGAGAGTTGAGAAATACCTCTCTCACATTTGGAGTCACCATCTTGCTCTGTTCATCAGCTGTAGCTAAAAAATTAATGTCAAGAGCCTGGAAGTTTGATTCAGCCAATAATTTTTCTAGGCCTTGACCCTTGATTAGTTTTGTAGGCTTAATCTCTATGTCATATTCTAAAATGATAGAAATCCATTTTCCTCTTCTTCCATCTGGATTGTCCTGTGTCAAAATGTCTTTTACTGCTGCATTCAGAACATACGCAATGGTGTGGGAATGGAGAATGTAGACCCTAAAGTATTTTATAGCTTTAACCAAGGCAAAAGCCTATTTCTCCATTATCTTGTAGTTCAGAGTAGCGTCTCTCAATGCTTTACTAAAGAAAACTATGGGTTGTTCGTACCCTTCGTTGTTATTTTGTAGTAACACGGCTGCTATAGTATGTTCGGAGGTGAAAGAGAAAAGATAGAAATCTTTAGTAAAATCCGGACTAATTAAAACAGGGGCTTCTGTAAGTGCTCATTTGACTTGTTCGAAAGACTGTCTGGACTCGGAGTCCCATTTTATTTTTACATCTTTTTTAAGCATATTTCTAATGTTTCTGAGGAGCTCTGCCAGGTTGGGAATGAATCTTCGTAGAAATTTTATCCTCTCGATAAAAGACTGTAGTTCTTTGAGGTTTCTTGGGTGTTCTAAATTTTGTATGGCCTCGATTCTGCTGGGGTCTATTTTGATTCCATCCTTGGAGATGATATGTCCTAGCAGTTTTCCTTCCTCCAGCCCGAAGAGGCTCTTTTTAGGATTTAAAGAAATCCCAAACCTTCTACATTTCTCGAAGACTCGTCTAAGGTGTCACAGATGGTCGTCATCAGATCGGGAAAACACTGTTACATCATCTAAATAGACGACAATAAACTTACCTGATTCTTCCACAAAGGTGATATACATCGCTCTCTGGAATGTGGCTCCTGCGTTCATCAGACCAAAAGGCATTTTCACATACATGAAAGTGCCCGAAGGCGTAGTGAAGGCAGTTTTGTCTTGGTCATCCGGGTGAACTAGGACCTGGTTGTAACCCGAGAACCCATCTAGCAAAGAGATTCTACTTGATCCGACTACCCTTTGTAAAATATGATCCATCTTTGGTAAAGGGTAATTATCCTTCAGGGAGACCTCATTCAAATTTCAGAAATCTATACAAAGTCTGATTTCCCCAGATTTCTTATGTGTAGGGACTAAATTAGAGACCCATTTGGAAAAATGCAATGGGACTATGATTTTGGCATCGTACATTTTTTTTATTTCCTTTTCTATCAGAGGGAGCAACTTGGGATTTATCCTCCTAAGTTTCTGTCTGAATGGTTTTTGGTCTTCTCTTATTGGAATTATGTGTTGTATGATGCTGGTATCATAAGCCTTCATATCCTCATAACCCCAGGCAAAGACATCTGAATATTCTTTGAATAGCTCAATGTATTTAAGTTTTTTCTCTGGGGGTAAAGATTTAGACAGTTTGACCATTTTAGGTTTCTCTTTGGTCCCTATATTACAATCTTCTACCTCTTGTCCATTTGCTTCGATTTTTGGTTTTTTGGCTACGTCGCTAAAATCAAACAAGTCCTCTAAAGGAAATAGACCTCTAGGAAAAACATTGCTTTTCAAATGTAAAACATCGGCATCCATTTCGTCATCTCCCAATTCTCCTGAATCTACGCTATTTACACTATCAATTTCAAAATCATATCTATTTAAATTTTCATCTTCACTCTCTAAATCTATATTTGTACATTCAAAGTCATTTTTACACTGAAGAAAATCCTCAATCTGATCATCATTTCCAAAAAATTTCCAATACTTGATGTTGTCGGGAACAGTTGGTCAACACTTCACTTCTACCGTGTACAGGTGAGTCGAGCGAAAAGGAATCTTACAGGTGGCTGCTGACGTAGCCAATCCATCCGCCAGAATGTTTTGTCCCCTCGACATTACCTGCAGGTCGACTTTAGTGAAACATTTCAAGGCATCAAGAACAGCATTCCTATAAGCTCTAAGACGTGGGTGTTTCACGGCATACTCACCTTTGATCTTCTTAATTATCAACTCAGAGTCACCTCTCACCATAATCTGTTTAGCACCAACCTTTTTCAAAAGTTTCAAGCCGAGCATCAAAGCTTCATACTCAGCGATATTGTTAGTGCACTGGACATTCAATTTATAAGAATGGTTCTCTGAGTACCTGGATCTATGATTATGTAGCCAAACACCTGCCCTAGCTCCTTCTTTGCTCACTGCTCCATAAAAATCCATGCTCCAGAAGTCTGCCGGTAATTCTTCAGTTATTACATTTTTCTTCCTTTCGACCTCGATGAGTTCTTGGCCTTAGTCTGGACTAGATGTATCCTCTCCCAGCTGAATGTCTTGCTCTGTTGTGTCACCATCATTATACAGGATAAAAGAATCCAGGTCAGAATGTGCAGAGTAAAGAGGATAGTTGTGTGGTTTTTCCTGGCTACTGACCATGTACTTCATCAATGTTTCTCTGTATAACCTTCTTTGTTGTCCAAAAAATGGGATAGTGGCATAAGACATATTGAGCTACAGGGTACCTCTCAACTTAGCTCCCCAAGACTGGGAAAGAAACATTCCATATTTTGGAGGGATGTCTGCAACTACCACATCCATGACCATGCTCTTTGCAGGAATCTGGACCAGGGTGATACACAGGTCCTTGATCAAACCAATGCATCTAACCTTATTTGAGTCGAATGAATATAGATCCTTGTAAGGTCTGGTGACCTCCAGTCCTAGTTTCTCCATCACTGCTTTCAGCATCATATTATGGGAAGCACCCAAATCCAACATAGCATTATGTAAGATTAGGTCATGTATGTTTAGACTGATGTAAAAAGGAGCGACCTCACCAATATCATCTCGACCATCTACTTCAGGTCCAAAAAGAAGCTCGGGTTGATCATCAGTAAGGTTCACAGTGTCTGAATGATTTTCCGATCCAATGGTTAAGGCCTTCGTGCCTATGTCAAGTTCAATGGTCAGTGCTTTAATCACCTGTGAACAATAAACATCTTTGTTCATCAACTCAGAAAGTGGGATGGGAATTTTTACTTTGGTCAACTCCCCCTCAAGGCTGAAAGGTGTTGGAGCTCTGCCTTGGATAATCAATTCTGGTTTGTCCACCAAATCCTTCTGTCCAAAAGTACTTGGTGGATTAATAGGTGAAACCTTGGTGGATTTGAATGTCAGCCTCATCAACTTCTTGTAGGTCAAAATAATCATTCATTTTGTCAACATGTTGTTGGGCTTTCAAGGGTCCTGTTGCATCGAACTGTGGGAGTCTAGTTTGGTAGTCTTGAGGCATAGCATGGAGAGGTGCAGCCAACACCAAGGGAGCGTATCTAGCTGCCATGATGAGTGGAGAAGGTGGAACGACAACCTGGATGTTCGGTGAGGTAGCGACTGAAGGTGAGGATGAGGAGGGACTGGTTGGCACCGAGGGAGTGGTTTGTTGATTAACAGTGGGTGATAAAACTTCAGGGGTTAGAGGTTGCAAGATGGTTGGGTCAAAAATGATTTCGGTGACAAAACTACCAGATTTGGACCTAGACAGGCTTTGACCGGACAAGGTGTCAATATTGGGGTTTTGAGACGAGACACGTTTTCTTGAAAAAGACGGGGACTTATGAATGGGAATATGACTTGCCAAACCTTCAGCAATGGTCTTTTTCCTAAGAAACTGCTCTGGATTGTCTGTTACTTTCGCAGGTTTTGGATCTGGATGAGATCGAGTATAGACTTTTTTGGGAGCCAGAATTCTTTTTGGTTTTTTATATATATACTTTTTAATTTTATGAATCTGAAAATAAAATGTACAAAGTTTTAATCAACCTCTGAACATTACTTCCTTCTCGGATTTGAAATATTTAAGGAGCATTATTTCAGATACAAACTTTTCTTTTAGGGAAAAAGGACGTGGGTTTTAACTTTTTTGTTCAGTTCCCCAGTGGAGTCACCACTATGTTAGCACTTGGTAAATTTCCTAGAGGTTGACGAAAGAAGAAATTTACAAGGTAACTTTATCCAACCACTTTTGAAGCTGGGATCTAGCCCTTCCAACTTCAGAGAGGGATCTCTCTATATGATTTAGCTATGTTTCCAAATTTAAATATTAGGCTAGGTAAAGAAATAGGTCGGTTTTGTTGTTAAAATGTTTTTCGAATTGGTTGAGACAGTCTAAACATCCATTGGGCTATGGGGTCTGCGTTTTAATAAAATATGAGATCAGAACCATAAATGTAAAGGAAAAACTTTCACAGGGCGAGATAATATAATCACTGGATCTTTTAATAGCATAAGTGATGGGCAGAAGAAAAGATGAGAAAGATAAATTCAACTAAGAAGCAGTTAAGAATTTCTTAATTGAAAACACCAGAAGATAAAAACTAAAATCTTTCGAGTCAGAAACAGGGTATCCAAGATCAATCCTGCAACATTCGTTACTCTTAAAGATTAGTTTCAGAAAACAATATGATCAAAAAGAAAGGATAACATTCAACTTAGAGAATAACATCACTAGTGAATACACGCAAGAATCCTGTAAAAGTGCCTCCTCTTTATTAATGGAATATCTCTTCAAAAATGTTACAGTCTGATAGCGTCAGGGTGTGAAGATCAACAACCCCCAATACTTCGAAAGGTGAAGTATTTATAACTCAAATTACAAACGTTCCTGTCATAAATGACTAGGATGTGCTAAATCTATTTTTAGCCTAACAAACTTAACAAATCTCAAAAATCTAGGAACTACTCGATGATGTGTTGTAACTGCTTGCTGATTTCTGGGGTAGGCCATTGGCGAGGTTTCTGCACAACCTCTTTTGACTGAACAAATGACTGGAGTGGGGACATTTCATCTGCTAATCAATTAGATCACAGAGCTCCTCCCATTTGATATGACTGGGCATGTTGACTTTGAGCAGCCTTCGATACACTTCATCCATGTCCGTATACTTGGAAAATGTAGGTTTGGTGAGGAAAATGTATCGAATCTCATGTTGGATGTTGATGTCCCACTGAAGTGCATCCAGAAATTCTTTGTCGGTGATGCTCTCTTGAATGCCTGCAAACTTCGAATGGTCCTTAGACATGTCAGCCAATCTCTTCTTGTAATCTAGAAGAGTCATCAGTTTATCATTAATTACCTTCAGACCAGGTAAACCTTTCTTCTGTAGAGCATCAACCTTACTGAAGAATATTTGTACCCCCGGGTCCATGGCCTGAACCTTTTCTTCCAGCTGAAGAATTAATCCTCTATTTGTCAGAACCCTTTTGACCTCAAGGATGGTCTCGGTTCTATCTTCAATCTTCAGCTCTTCTAGCTCTTCCCTGGTCTTTGAATTCAGGAACTTGATGATCTCATTTGCCTGTGTCGGCATGTCTCCCAAATCTACTTTGATCTTCTCAATGGCCTGTTTTCTCCTTTGGAGAAATTCATTCTACTCAAACATGATCTAGATCATGGGCCATATCTCATTCATGGACTTAGTGATGTCTGTCCATAAAATCACACCCGTATACTCTGATCTCGGAATGGTTTTGATACAGGTACCAATCCCCAGTCATTGTGTTGTCCAACAGATGCAGGATTCTCTGGACTTCGTCATTTATTCGAGGCTCAGGCCTGCTGCCTAGCATGCTTACCACAGGGTGGTAGAAAAGATCGATGAATGCCTTGAAGCTATACTCTGTGTAGTTATGCTTCAGCAAAGAGGTCCATGTTGTGACTGCCTGAGGCCTTCCATCTGCGTCCATCTTCTGCATGGAAAAACTAAATTTATCCGCTTGAAAGTAAACAAACATGTAGGCTAGTATAGACGAGTATCTGAACATGCCTTCCATGCCAAAATTCACGAACTGTTCATGAATATTGTCTACCAAGAAGGTGCTGAAATCAAACTGGGTGGTGGGCTTTTCATCAGTGGAGAAAAGGGATAGAAAACCCAGAATGGGCTCATCTACCCACTGGTCGGAATAGTACCCTAGCAAAGCACAAAGGGAAGAAATGACCTGGTTTCCCTTAGTGGAGAACATGGACGATGGGTAAGGGGGATTTGTGGAAGGGAATTGAGTGGAGGTGGGAAGGAAAAGCTCGAATATTTGAGCTCTCTGGGGAAAAGTCATCTTCTGATACAACTCTGTAAGGATTTCTAGGTTGAAAGGAGACGTAGAGTCGGCAAGGGGAATTTGCATCATCTGGTCTATGTCTTCAGGCGTGATGAGGAACAGGGTGTCTCCGGATGAGGAGATGACTTCTCTTTGTTCAGGAATATAGTGAGCCTAACATTTAAGCACGAACTAGGGAAAATGGTGGATCTGGGGAAAAAGGTAGAGGGGTAAATTAGACTCCCAGAGTCCAATTTCATCACTCTGGTCCAGGAACACTTCCCTGAGCCATGACTGGAGGTCTGAGAAATCGAAGTCGCATTTGGTATCTGCAATTAATATTTCTTTGTCAACCAGTGGGATCTTGTCCAGGTCGACAGGAGGAGGGAGAAACGGATTCTCCTCTTCTTCTGCTTGCCTAGGATTTGGCACCATCTCCGCAACAGTACCTGCAAAAACACAAAGTTAGTGGGGTCATCTGACTATGGATGAGGGCGACGAAATGTAACAGAGGAGTAGGCTATGAGTTTCTCTGGTGCGACGGGTGAATAGCAAAAGTAGGGGAAATAATGGTAGTTTTATTTAAAATGGGGTCGGTTGGGCATGGGAGATAGGTCAGCTGGATAACGGATGTGTTATTCAGTAATAAATGGACAACAAACCACTTGGGGGTGAGATGGCAGGTGACGGTTGCTGAAAGATACGGATGAGTGATGTGGCAGCTAGAGATTGAAGGTAAAATTCGCAATAAGGGGCTGGTCATTAGTGAAAGGGGGTAGGGGACTGACAGCAGTTATGGGATGGGACATTACTCGAGAACAAGTGGGACAAGTGGAAGATGACATCCATGAGTGATGGGGGTCTGTCAGAAAACAGATGGTGATGAGACTTCGGGACCAATAGATTTATGCCACATATGACAAGGGGGCCCGCCAGAGGAAGATAACCATTCCGTACCCCCCCCCCTCGGTTAAAAGTAGATCATCCGGGAGGGTCTGAAATCCATTGTGGGCCATTGATATGCTCGCCTGTTTCTGAGCCGTAGATCCAAGCGTGCTCTTTATCACTCATTCCAGACCCCCCCCTTCCATTAAAGGCAGAACGGATGGGGGGTTTGTAATCCAATCTGGACCGTTGATTTAAGCACTTGTCCCTGGGTCGTCCAGATGTGCGCAAGTCTTATTACCGATTCTGGACCCCCCCCCCCCGGTTAAAAGCAGAATGGTCGGGGGGGTCCAAAATTCTCTGTGTGCCATAGATCTGAGCGTCGCGATCAAGACCGTCCGTATATGCGGAGAGTATAAATGGGGAGTGGAAAAGCACATGCGTTGGGAAAACTTAGGATAAACACATTTTATGGTTTTTTCCCCACATTTTCAAATAAACACCACCAAGGGACTTTGACCAAACTATCTATTAAGCATTTGAAACATGGTGCAACACTTACATCAAGTTGGCTTTATTAGAATGAAGCAACAGTGCCACTAACCTATGTTCTAAATTAGTTTCTGATGCAGGAGCATCGCTCAACCATCAAGCGAGCCAGCGCGTGGAAAGAGAAGAACAGCTGGACAGCACCAGCATTCAATTTTGAACCATTGTAATATATGGCTGCGCCAAACATTAATGTTTTGATGTGATGAAGCGCACTTGTACATNTGGCTTTATTAGAATGAAGCAACAGTGCCACTAACCTATGTTCTAAATTAGTTTCTGATGCAGGAGCATCGCTCAACCATCAAGCGAGCCAGCGCGTGGAAAGAGAAGAACAGTTGGACAGCACCAGCATTCAATTTTGAACCATTGTAATATATGGCTGCGCCAAACATTAATGTTTTGATGTGATGAAGCGCACTTGTACATTGTAACGGACCTTGAGCAGATAAGCTCTCGTCCTTAGGTAGCTGAGGAATTTACTTAGATTTAATGCAAGTAGATAGGATAAGACTCACGAAATCCCGTAGATCGTTGGATCTGGGAAAAGGAGTGAGGAGGTTAACCCTCTCGCACAGGGAGAACATTTGCCGTCGCATATCGGCGAATCGGGGTTGGCGAGCGTTGGAAACCCATGTACGTCGAAATCGCGAAGCGCGATCCCCCGATTTGATCAAAGCCGTCGATCCCTAGAGGGACAAGTGGCACGAGACCCAGGGAATTCAGGATTCGGCACTTCGGCGTTTCCGAAGTCGAAGGGAGCACAGAGAGATAGCGAGGTCCCGAGACGCGACGGGTCCCACGGAGGTTGCGTGGAGTATAGCACGTGGCATCAGCACTTCGGTACTCGGGGATTTGAGATACAAGTGCTCGGCATCGTGAGTAGCGATACCCCGAGGTTGATCGTTGACCATCGGAAATCGAGGTTTCGGCATTTGTTTACCCGAGTACAGAGCCGCGAGCCTCGCAATATCGCGAGATCCGATCTCCCGATACACGAAGGGGAGATTTCCGAGAAGACTGTGGGTGAATAACTCCTGATGGAGTTGGAAGAGCATTGACTCTTCGGGCCGTTGGGGAGTAGAAGGTCCTGGTGGAACGACCGTGCCATCGAGGAAGGCAGGTTGGTGTCAGAGTGGTATCAGAGCTGGGATTGAGTTCCCTTTGTTTAGGTAGCAGAGAGGAGCAGAGACAAAATGCTGCCCAGAAGAGAGAGGCAGTCACCTGATCGGGAGGACAGGGACGCGCGGAGAAGGGGCAGGCCAGTAGGCAATGCTGAGATGGAATGCCAGATGCGAGATCTCTGAGTAAGACTCGAAGAGATGGAGACTGCACAGAGGCATGGAGCTGGTGCAGTAGAGTTCAGCGATTCCAAAGTTGAAGAGGAAGCTGGACGTGAGGCCGAAGAAGTCTCAACAGAGGATGCTTCAACAGAGAGGTTGATTAAGGCCATTTCGAGGATGAGCTCGAAGACAAAAATGGACATCCCGACTTATGAGGGGAGTCTAAATGAAGAGGAGTTTCTAGATTGGATCCGGGCACTCGACACCTACTTCGATTATGAGGATATCGAAGAGGAAAAGAAGGTGAGACATGTTGTCACTAAGCTGAAGGGACATGCAGCCTTATGGTGGGACAAGCTGCAGGCGGACAGACATTCCAAAGGAAAACAGAAGGTCAAAAGCTGGGATCGGATGATCGCCAAGATGAAGGCGAAGTTCATTCCGAGAGATTACCAGATCACTCTGTTCAGGCGCATGCAGAACCTGAGACAGAAGTCGATGACGGTGAAGGAGTACACCGAGGAATTTTACAGGCTCAACATCCGAGCTGGTCATCGGGAGAGTGATGACGAAAAGGTGGCGAGATATCTGAATGGCCTCAGGTATGACATTCAAGATGAATTGAGCATGCTGACCATCCGAACAGTTGAGGATGCATACCAGATGGCTCTGAAAGCAGAAGAAAAGCTGAGCCGCAAGCAAGGTCAGCGAGGGCGAGGCAGAAGCCAGCCACGAGGAAAAGTTGTTGCCCAAGAACGGACACAGAAGCCCAAGGAGGATTGGGAAAAGCCTCAGGGTAAAGCTGAGAGAGGTGGAACCTCACAGCAGAGGCAGCAAACTACTGAGCCGAGGAGGCGACAGACTGATCAGCAGGGTGGATATGCTGACGCAAATACATTTCCTCGTACCCGAGGCAGAGGAAGAGGTCGACGAGGAGTTATCACATGTTTCACATGTGGTAAAGACGGTCATAAAGCCGTGGACTGTCCAGAGTGGAAGGTGGACGGAGGAAAAGCTCACGTCGATGAGGCGCAGAGGCGTGACGCGGAGGAAGAAGACAGCAAAAGTGGAAAGTCGCTGACAGTGCATAAGGTTCTTTTGAAACCTGAGAAGGAGGTAGAAGACACAGCTCAGAGATGTCGACTGTTCCGGACGACTTGAAAGACCAAGGGATGGAAATGCAAGGTCATAGTGGACAGTGGGAGCACAGACAATCTCGTTTCGACCGAGATGGTGGAGAAATTGGAGCTGAAGACGCGCAAGCACCCGAGTCCTTACAGAGTGACATGGCTACAAAAAGGACACCAGGTATGTGTTACAAAACAATGCTTGGTTAATTTCAAAATGGGTAAATATAGGGATGAAATCCTGTGTTATGTCATTCCCATGGATGTCTATCATGTTTTGTTGGGAAGGCCATGGCAGTATGATAGACATGTTGTTCATGACAGGAGGATGAACACATATACCTTAGAGAAGGATGGGAAAATTCACAAGTTGCTGCCCGTGAAGGATAAAGAAGTGAAGCCGGAAGTTAGCAGCACGATACTTCTCATGAGTGAGAAAGAGCTTCTCATAGAGATGGAGAAGAATGAAGATCCACAATTCCTTGTTGTCAGGAAACCGAGAATTGTCCTGACAAGCACAAGAGTGGACGATTTGCCAGAGGAGATTCAGCAACTGCTGGGAGAGTTTGCTGACATCATCGTGGATGAACTACCGCGTTCGTTGCCACCGATGAGGAGCGTGAGTCACCATATTGACCTCATTCCAGGAGCAAGTCTACCAAATAAGGCAGCGTATAGGCTGACACCTCAGGAGAACGAAGAAGTCAAAAGGCAGGTTCAAGATCTGCAGGACAAGGGACTGGTCAGGGAGAGTCTAAGTCTGTGTGCCGTTCCAACGGTACTGAGTTCGAAGAAGGATGGAGGCTGGGGGATGTGTACAGACTCCAAGGCCATAAACAAAATCACCATCAGGTACAGGTTCCCATTGCCGAGGATGGACGACTTGATGGATTTCCTAAGTGGAGCAAACTATTTTTCGAAGATAGATCTCAAGAGCGGATATCATCAGATCTGGATGAGAGAAGGAGATGAGTGGAAAACGGCATTCAAGAAAAACGAGGGTTTGTACGAATGGCTGGTCATGCCATTTGGCTTGACGAATGCACCCAGCACTTTTATGAGGCTGATGAATGAAGTCCTACAGGAATTCATTGGCAAGTTTGTGGTGGTGTACCTAGATGATATACTGATTTTCAGTAAAACCAGGAAAGAGCATTTACAACATTTAGCCATTGTAATGAGGAGATTGCAGCAGGAGAAGCTGTTGATTAATTTGAAGAAATGCTCGTTCATGCAGACAAAGCTCATTTATCTAGGTTTTGTAATTTCGGCAAATGAGTTAAAGATGGATCCTGAGAAGGTGAATGTAATCAGGAATTGGCCATCACCGAGGAATGTTTTTGAGGTAAGGAGCTTCCATGGTTTGGCGAGCTTCTATAGGAAATTCATCCGGAATTTCAGCGGGATCAGTGTTGTGATGATGGATACCGTCAAAAAGCGGCATAAGGTTTTCCAGTGGACAGTCGAGGCTGAGAGAAGCTTCAATCTGTTGAAGTGAAAGATTACTGAGCAGCTGATTCTGGTGCTGCCAGATTTTCAGAAAACCTTCCAGGTGAAGTGTGACGCTAGTGGGTATGCTGTTGGAGGGGTTCTGAGTCAGGATGACCGACCTGTGGCATATTACAGCGAGAAGCTAGATGATGCGAAATTGAAGTACTCCACGTACGATAAAGAGTTCTATGCCATCATCCAGGCATTGAAGAAGTGGAGGCATTATCTCATACCCAAAGAATTCGTCTTGTACAGCGATAATCATGCATTACAATTCGTGAGTCAGCAGGAAAAGCTGAACCAGAAGCATGCGAAGTGGGTAGAGTATATGCAGAAATTTACATTCGTGATCAAGCACATTTCGGGGACTGCCAACAAGGTGGCTGACGCCTTGAGCAGGAAATGTCTGGTGCTGCAGGAGTTCAGAGTCAAAACCTTGGGTTTTGACAATCTGAAGGATATGTATGCAGGTGACGCAGACTTTGGCGAGGCATATGAAGCAGCTGAGAATCCAGTTCTCGGGGATAGGAGTATGTGGGTTGATTTCTTGATCCATGATGGATTGCTATTTCGGGGCAATCAATTGTGCATTCCAGATTGCTCTATGACAGAGAATTTGGTGAAGGAAAAGCACAGCGGAGGCTTAGCAGGTCATTTTGGACATGAAAAAACATTTGCCAAGTTGAGCGAATCGTATTTTTAGCCAGGCATGCGTACAGATGTGAAGAGGTTCGTTGACAGGTGCAGGATTTGTCAACACGCAAAGGGCCAAAAATAGAACACTGGTTTATATCAGACGTTGCCCATACCTGAGAGGCCATGGGAAGCCATCAGTATGGATTTTTTTCTGGGATTGCCGAGAACTCAGCGAGGATTTGATTCCATCTTTGTTGTGGTGGACAGGTTTTCGAAGATGGCACATTTTATCCCGTGTCATAAGACGATCGATGCAACCCACATCGCAAATTTGTTTTTCAAAGAGATTGTACGATTGCATGGATTGCCCAGGAGCATAGTCTCGGATCGGGATACCAAGTTCATAGGTCATTTCTGGAAAACACTATGGAAGAAGCTGGGGACTGACCTAGCATTCAGTTATGCTTACCATCCGCAGACAGATGGGCAGACTGAAGTAGTCAATAGAAGCTTAGGGGATCTGTTGAGAAGCCTGGTGACGGAGCATCACACCAGTTGGGATCAGATCCTACTGCAGGCAGAATTCGCGTACAACGATTCGGTGAATCGAAGTACTGGTAAGAGCCCATTTCAGATCTTATATGGGACACAGCCGAGAGGAGTGTCTGAGCTCAGGGAGCCAGAACAGGTTGAAATTAGCAGCACGAGGGCAGAAGAGTTTGCTGAGGCAATGCAGGAACTTCACACGGAGGTGAAGCAGCGGTTGCAGAAGACAAACCAGGAATATAAGCACAGAGCTGATCAGAAGAAGAGACAGCTTCAGTTTGAAGTTGGAGACTTGGTTCTGGCGCATTTGAGAAAGGAAAGGTTCCCACGGGGAACATACAACAAGCTCAAGATGAAGAAAATCGGGCCATGCAAAATTCTGAGGAAATATGGCGAGAATGCGTATGAACTTGAGTTGCCAGAGGGCATCGGGATATCTCCGATTTTCAACATTTCGAATTTATACCCGTATAAAACTGATGAAGCAGACAGTGGAACGGGGGAACCAGTGGTCGAGTGGAAGAAGCAATTACCTGTTGCACAGAAGCCTGAGGTGGACTGCATACTGGATAAAAGAGTAGGTAAGAAGACCAGGAGGAAACAGTATTTTGAATACCTGGTAAAATGGAAGAACCAACCAGTAGAGGATGCCAGCTGGGAGACAGAGGCAGTGATACAAAAACATGGGCAGACTGTACAGGAGCTCATGAGCAGGAGCCCATGAAATCTTTTGAGCCGAGGAGTATGATGCAGGAGCATCGCTCAACCATCAAGCGAGCCAGCGCGTGGAAAGAGAAGAACAGCTGGACAGCGCCAGCATTCAATTTTGAACCATTGTAATATATGGATGTGCCAAACATTAATGTTTTGATGTGATGAAGCGCACTTGTACATTGTAACGGACCTTGAGCAGATAATCTCTCGTCCTTAGGTAGCTGAGGCATTTACTTAGATTTAATGCAAGTAGATAGGATAATTAACTGTAGATTAGACAGTCACCTTTCAAGAGGGAAAACAGAGTATAGACACCCTCTCTTGTATCATTGTAACATAACATTCAGCATTAGCATTGAGAGCAAGCAAAGAGCAGAGAAGAGAGTTGTGAAGAACCCTTCATGTACAGTTATTGAATTAATAGGAAGAGCTTTGATTCAATTCCATGGACGCGGTTGATCTCTGTGTGTTTTTGATACTATGCTTGTGCATGTTTGCTTTTTTCTACGCTTATCTGTTATATGCTGCTTATGTGATTGCATATCAGGTTCGGAACCTGAGAGAGTGAAGGAATGAGTTTCAATTGTTTCTCTGTTTAGGCCAGGAGATTCCTGCATAGAGTGCAATCGAATTCCTCCGCATAGAGTGCGTTGAGGGGGCGACGCAGTTGAACTCTTGTTCTCACTTTTTTCAGAGTTGAGTTGAGTTATTCGAGCCATGCAGGTGAGTGCAGGTCGAATCTGAGTCTCAGTAGCAAGTCTGAGAAGGGAAAGGTCGAAGCTGTTGCGAGTGTGAATGCACAAGGACCCAGAAGACTTCATCACTTTTGGAAGTGATCGAAGACCGATCACAGGGAGCGTGTTCGAAAAATACTTAAGGGAAATCCGAGTCGATATAAGCTCAGGAGGAATAACCCCTTTGTTTTCAGTTGCATAGGACGAAGGTGGCGAATGGAGGATCCTCGAGAGGAAGAGAATCGGCGACTTGAAATTGTCGAGAAGACTCTCAAAATCCCGTAGATCGCTGGATTTGGGAGAAGGAGTGAGGAGGTTAACCCTCTCACACAGGGAGAACATTTGTCGTCGCATATCGGCGAATTGGGGTTGGCGAGCGCTGGAAACCCATGTACGTCGAAATCGCGAAGCGTGATCCCCCAATTTGATCAGATCCGTCGATCCCTAGAGGGACAAGTGGCACGAGAACCAGGGAATTTGGGATTCGGCACTTCGGCGTTTCCGAAGTCGAAGGGAGCACGGAGAGATAGCGAGGTCCYGAGATGCGACGGGTCCCACGGAGGTTGCGTGGAGTATAGCACGTGGCATCGGCACTTCGGTACTCGAGGATTTGAGATACAAGTGCTCGGCATCGCGAGTAGCGATACCCCGAGGTTGACCGTTGACCATCGGAAATCAGGGTTTCGGCGTTTGTTTACCCGAGTACAGAGCCGCAAGCTTCGCGATATCGCGAGATCCGATCTCCCGATATGCGAAGGGGAGATTGCCGAGAAGACTGTGGGTGAATAACTCCTGAGGGAGTTGGAAGAGAATTGACTCTTCGGGCCGTTGGGGAGTAGAAGGTCCTGGTGGAACGACCATGCCGTCGAGGAAGGCAGGTTGGCGTCAGTTTCCTATGATAGTTAACCCAAATTAAACTATTGGGTTAAGAAATTACTCTACCCTAGGGCTATCTGACTCGGATTAGACAGTCTGGCCAGATTTATTCACTAATCTAACCTAGACACTTTCGCTAAGATTAAACTGTTTATCCAAATCATTCACTACCCTATCAACATCAAATTCAAAAAGAACTTGGCCATGCTTGAAAGGTATGGACCAAGTTACTATTATTGCATGGGGCTTTTATTGCAATTCTTTTATGC
>JASDQU010438122.1:0-11308 GCA_032191745.1 Picea mariana
GACCTACTATAGCCCGCGTATACCTAACAAAACACAAAAATAGGAAAGTTGCCAACGGAAAAAAATTTATGGGTGAGTTAACTGAAACTCCTGGCCATGCATGGCTGAGAGTTCGTCCAAAACCCTAGCTCCTTCTTGCCTATAAAAGAAGGCGTAGGGGTACCATTTGAAGGAGGAAAATTATAGCAAAGAAACTCTGCCCATTTGTCGAATCCATTGTCCCAAACCTTTAGCCTTTCCTCAAGCCTAAGGAGAATTAATGCAAAGCAGTTGGAGGACAAAAGAAGAGGAGGAGCCCAAGATCAGGATCAAGGAGCGGTGGCCGGTCTTGACTTTGATTGTAAGTTGATTCATTTTGAAAATAATAAAAGAATACTTTTCCTGTCCCAATGCATGAGTTATCTATGATTTGTTTAATTTATGCTTAATTTCTAACCCTCAAGTAGAAAAGTAGCATGCATGCATAGTGGTTTGTCTTGATTGCAGGATTATCTTTGGAAGGAGAAGAGCAAGAAAGCGGGCAAAGTGCAACGAAGGATCTACACCAAACATCAGTAAAAGGTTAGTAGTTCCTTTCCATACATGTATTGTGAAAGAGGGGTTTAAGTTTTGGGTGGTAGGTTAAAAGGTAATTTCTTTACGGTCAAAATATGCATGCAATTCTGACCCTAGTTTGCTAGTCTGTAGGGTATTTTTCCCAAAAACAGGAGGGTGCAATGCCTTGGAGTCATCAAATACCTGGTGGTGTCCTTATTTCAGCTGCCAATGAAGAGTGTGGTCATGGATATTGTAGTAGCTGATGTCCCCCCCAATTTTGGCATGATGTTGTCAAGATCGTGGATTAAAAAGCTTGGAGGAACATTACAAATGGACCTCACATATGCCACCATTCCAGTTTTTGGAGGGGAACACAGAAGGCTTTATAGAGAAGCTCAACTAGCCTACATTGTTAGTGATGAATCCGACCCCACCAATAATCCTATCTTTGCACTTGACATTGATTTTGGGTCTAGTTTATTGAAGCTCATTGATGCCCCTGAAACCCCTCTACAAATAAAAAAAAAAACCATATCTGATCGTGAAATACCTCCTTCAATTACTTCTGTGTGGAAAATGTTCTTTGATGGAGCTTCTTCTAAAGATGGTGTAGGTTCTGAAATAATTCTGGTATCCCCTACCCAAGAAACCACATCTCTGTCATACAAATTAGAGTTTGAAGCTACCAGTAATGTGGCATAGTATGAAGCTCTTGTTTTAGGTTTGAGGGATAAAAAGGACATGGGGATTAAGGAAATGTCAGTCTTTGTTGATGCTGAGTTGATCATCCATCAGATCAGAAGCACCTATTAGGCCAAGCATCCTCGACTCAGGAGTTATAGGAATGAAGTATGGGACCTCATTGACAGTTTTTTCCTAGCTTTCAACATATCATTTATTCCAAGAGAGGAAAATACTTTGGATGATTCCCTATTTGTCTCAGCTAGCCAGTATAGGATCCCTCTACCTCCTAAGTTCAAATATTATGTTGAGATAAGGTATAGGCCCTCTGTACCAGACAATATCAAGCATTGGAAGGTATTCAAGGATGATCTTGAAATCAGGAAATTCCTTGAGTCTGTTGATGCGTTATCTGCATTGCACATTGATCAAGATCATGATCATGAAGGTGACCCTCACCCTAAAGTATTTTTAAATAAAATTGCTAATCACCATATTGTTCAGTTTCCTAGCAATCACATTCCAAAGGGACTAGTCCCTTTAGAAATATTGTTCGATGGGAATGATGTGACAATAAAGGGTAAGGTTTCAAATGAGGATGATGATGTAACCGAGTGCAACATTGGCATAGAGGAGGATCCTGAATTTGTCAAGTTGTCGAGCAGCCTATCAAGGGAGAAAAGAGCCGAGCATACCGAGTTATTAAAAGAATTTGATGATGTGTTTGCATGGACTTACGAAGATCTCAAGACATATGACACATCTGTTATTGAGCACAAGATCCCACTGAAAGAGGAAGCTAAGCCTTTCAGGCAAAAGCTAAGACAGATTAACCCCATTTTGCTAGTTATCATGGAGAGAGAAGTGAAGAAGTTGTTATATGCCCAAATCATTGTCCCCTTGAGATATTCTGAATGGGTGGCCAATCTGGTCCCAGTGAGAAAGAAGAGTGGAGAAATCAGACTCGGTGTTGATTTCAGAAATCTGAACAGAAGCTCAAAGAAGGACAATTACCCCCTACCTAAGATGGAGCACATATTTCAAAGGGTAACTAGTGTGTCCAGGATATCCATGATTGATGGATTTTCTAGCTACAATCAGATATCCTTCATGCCTAAGGATAGAGAAAAAATAGTCTTCACCACTCCTTAGGGGACATTCATGTATGCTAAAATGGCCTTCAGACTGATGAATGCAGGGGAAAAATTTCAGTGAGCCATGGACATAGCCTTCATTAGGGAGAAAGATCAATTTGTGTGATCTATCTAGATGACATCACAATCTTCTCCAAACCTGACAAAGAGCACTGCTATCACTTAAAGAAAGTTTTCTTGAAATGCAGGAAGTTTGGTCTCTCCTTAAACCCCAAAAAATCAGTATTTGCCATGAAGGAGGGGAAATTGTTAGGCCATATAGTATCAACAGAGGGGGTGAGAATTGATCCCAACAGGGTAGAGTCCATTCAGACCCTGTCACTTCCTAGGTCCAGAAAGGAAGTCCAGGCTTTCTTGGGGAAGATTAACTTTCTGAGGAGGTTCGTCTCAAATTTTGCTGAGTTGGTGAAACACATCACAGTCATGCTAAAAAAAGGAAATGAAGTAAAATGGACTATTGAACCCAGGGAATATTTTTTCCAAATAAAAAGGGAATTGACTGAGGCACCTATGTTGATCAGTTCTGATTATTCCAAGGATTTCCTAATGTTTTCTTTTGCTTCTTTTGATATAGTAGCAACAGTCTTATTGCAAAAAAATGAGGAAGGGTGAGAGCTACCCATTTCCTTCTTCAGTAAGGCATTAAGATATGCATAAATCAGGTATGTGATCATGGAGAAATAGGCCTTTGCCTTGGTGAAATATCTCAAAGCTTTCATAGTCTATGTCTTTCAATCAAAGGTGATTGCATATGTTCCTTCAGCCTTTGTGAAGGACATCCTTATACAACCTGACATAGATGGGAGAAGGGGTAAGTGGATTACCAAGATCCTTGAGTTTGACCTGGAGATAAATCCCACCAAGTTGGTTAAAGGGTAGGGTTTAGCCAAGCTGCTGGTTGAATCAAATTGTAAGGCCTTGTGGGTTAGATTCATCAATGCTTTCTTAGAAAATCAACAAGCAGAGTCATCCAGCAAAAGCTTTCAGGGTGGCTTATCACTAGCAAAATGCACTTGGTATAGAGACATTTTGTATTTTCTACAAGAGTTGAAGCCTCCTGATGGAGTGGGAAAGAGCAAGGCAAGAGATTTAAAGCTCAAGGCAGTCAGATATTTCCTTATTGACCAAGTCTTGTACTGGAGAGACCCTCTAGGGGTGTTTCTGAGGTGTCTAAACCCACAGGAAGCCTAGAAAGTTATGTTTGATTTCCATAGCAGCCTCTGTGGAGGGCATCATTTCTGGAATACCACAACCCACAAAATTATCAGGGATGGGTACTACTCGCCTACCTTATTCACTGATGTCTGTAGATAAGTCAGAGATTGCATCAAATGCCAAAGGTTCTCAGGAAAGCAACAACTCAAATCTCTTCCACTAAATCTTGTAGTAGCTTCAACACCCTTTCAATAGTGGGGGTTGGAATTCATTGGAGATATTAATCCTCCTTCAAGTGGCCAACACAGATGGATCTTGACTACAATATATTACTTCACTAAATGGATAGAAGTTGTCCCCACCAGGAGTGCTTCACATAAGATAATTATCAGCTTCCTGGAGGATATTATAGTCTGATTTGGCTGTCTCAATAGAATTATCACTGATAATGATGCTTCTTTCAAGTCTGAGCCTCTGGTTAAGTTCTATGAGCAGTTTGAGATTTCACTGATTCATTCCACCCCATATTATCCTCGAGGAAATGGGCTAGTAGAGTCTTCCAATAAAATTTTGATTAAGCTCATTAAAACATTATTGGAAGACAGGAAGAGGGCCTGGTATTCAAAACTCAAATTCAGTCTATGGGCTGATTGAGTGACAACAAATAAGTCCCTGGGCACCTCCCCTTTTCAACTTATTTATGCGATAGAAGCTTTCCCACTCAGCTGGCTTTACGTGTAACAAAATTCGTCCAAGATTATGAAGGAGAGCCAGACCATATGGTCAGGAGAATTCATCAAATGGTGGAAGTACAACAGAACAGGGAGTAGGTAATGGACAAAACTCATAGTCACCAGTACAAGATCAAGTAGAACTTCGACAGGAAGGTTGGGAAGAAGGAATTCGAGCTGGGAGATTTGGTGCTTAAGTGGGATGCACCCAGGCAGGATAGAGGAAAACAAAACAAGTTTGATGCCCTCTAGATTGGGCCCTTCAAAATCTCTGAAGTCTTCTTGAACAACACTTACAGGTTGCAGGATTTGGAGGGCGAAGAAGTTTTTAATGGCCTAGTAAATGGGATTTTCCTGAAGAAATGTTTTGTTTGAGCCTTAGACGACTCCTCTTTTTTTGTAAATATTATTTTTCTATTTTTTTTTGGCTTAATAAATGAATCCATAGCCCAACAACAAGTCACTGGAACTGCAAATGAGTCCTTAGAGAATCAAAGGGATGACTTTATCCCCCATGGAGCCTAATGTTATCACCAATTCTTCTAGAGGGGGTGTTTTCCTAAGAGATAGGTGCCTTTGGGTGGAAAAAAGAAAAGAAGTGGGGTAAAAACACACTTACCCTACGTTGGGTTGCAAAATGCGCATTTCATTAAGCGACGAGCAAATCTAGGTGGCCAAAATCTGCACGCCCAGATGTATGGCCAGGTTCCATTCTAGACCCCCTTCGTTGTTCTACCTTTAACAAAGGGGGGGGGGGTCCGGAATTGAGCGCATAGGNGGATTCTAGACCCTCTTTTCCTTTCTACCTTTAATAAAGGGGGAGGGGGGGTCCAGAATGGGAGACTTTGTGTGGGTCCCCCTATCATCTCCTCACGATTGCCTCCACCTTTCACCTTCTACCATCTGTCTTCCACTCCATATATCACCTCCACTCTGCACCATCCTAGCCCACCTTATTCTCATTTCTACCTCTTTCCTTCTGACACTTGTCCCTCTCCTTTCTGCATTGCTTTGTCATAAGCAATGTGTCCTCCTTCGACCAATCATGTCCCATCACCTCCTCATTCGTTGTTTCCCCTCATCCCTTCCTAGTCACCACTCATCCACCACTTCCAATCATGTGCCCCAGTCTTCGCACCTACCTTCATGCCTTATCATTAAGCCGTTCAGCCGATCCAGGTGGCAATGCGAGAGGGCCTCCACGTACCAAGAGTGCAGAGTTGACCGGGGCCATTCCCAATCCCAAGGAAGTAGTTATTGAGGTGGTTGGTGGAGGTTAGACATTGTTTCCACCATAAATGGAAATTCCAGAAAGGGACCTGAGACAGGTCGATAATTCTGTGGGGTTTCCAGGAGCCTAATTGCGTCTGACATAAGCACACGATTGTCCAAATAATGTAGGTGCAGTCTGCTAGTAGACATGTAGACGTAATTTTTTTAATGATGTGTCTCATTTTTCCTATTGTTTTTTCTTTGGGTATATGTAGGCAATTTTTCCATTTTTGTAGATCATCATTGGTAGAGCTGAGCTCCCTATTGTAAAGTTTTAATGAAGCACTGATTTCCCTGGTTATGTATCTGTAGGTGAAACTTCTTGTTCAATGACAATCAACTTCTTTCTTCTTCTGGTTTCCATCTAATATTGAAATAATTCATGATTTAATGATTCACATTAAGCATTGTGACCGTGTTATATAAAGGTTTTATGGTAGCGCTATTATGATTTCTTTTAATATTTTTATGATTTGAATATAAGAGGTTCTTGCGTTTAAATTCTTCCTTCACGGGTTGTTGGAAGCTTGATGCCTACAATAGACCTTTTCAGTTTCTCTCCGAAGTCTTCCTCCTACTCACCCTTATTACAACTTACTGTCTGAAGTTAAATTAAGACTTCAATTGCTCATACATAGCCTGATCCAGGATTCTGAGTTTAAAATGATATCATTCTAAGTCTGTTCTCTTTCAATCACCCTTTATAAACAAATCATGACATACAAATTGATGGGCATTGGGATCTTCTCCTGCCGGAATCTGGGAGTGACTTCTGATGCTAACACCACGGGCGTGAGAGAGATGTCGAAGGGATGAGGATGCTGCGAGGCCAGACGATGATGCGAGAGATGGTAGGAGACACAGATTTGATGACCCCGGTGCAGGGTTGTTGCATGCGCCTCGGGGAGATGCTGGCATGGATTTAGAGGATTTCCACCACCATTTGGAGGTGGTATTACAGAGCATGCCTGAGGGTATATGGTCCCACATCCAGGATGAGAGAGTCATGGAGCAGTGTGTGGGTGTCCCTGCAAATTTGTGGACCCTAATCTGCAGAGCAGCTGTGGCATGGGCTACTATGACTGGATGACTGCCCTCTGGACTTGGAGGACCCCCAGTTGGTGGGGCACTTCATCCAGATAGAGGACCTGGTGGTGGTGCTCTAGAGGCACTATGAGTGTTCTGTTTTATATTTTTTGTATTTATATAGGCCTGTGAGCCCATTTTGTATTTGGTAGTGTGACACCTATTTTGTACCTATAGGGATGAGGGGGCTTACCAGCCTACGGGCAATGCATGTTTTGTACCATTTTTGTAAACATTGATGATACATTGATCACTATATATACATATATATGGATATACATGTTTATGATATCTGTGATGTTCGCATGTGATGATGTTTTATGATTCTTTTTATGATGTCTAACCTATATGCTATGATAGACTTTTGATGATTTATGCATGTGTAATGGTGTCTTGATGTGATGAATGCCAATCTAATACTAGGCTAGCCATATTATATTCTATTTGATTGAATTGTCATGGAATATGTGTAAATGTAATTGAATCAAAATGTCAATATAAGAGTCTAACTTACAGGTATTTGCGAAAGAGGCAAGTATCACAGACACAATACACATTGTTGAGTTGCAGGACAACAAGTTGGGAATCTAACAAGACGCTAAGGAGACAAATGTGGCAGTGAATAGCCTCATCGAGGAGGCCAATAATGACTGCATATTCTACCTATTTGTTTGTTTTTGAGCCCAAACATATGTCGCTAGAGTGGAGAAGCTCATTTGAGGGGGTATAGAGGGCCCAAGCAGCTAAAGCGAGATTCTGTGTCCATCGGCTAGCTCCGTCAGCATAACCGATGTGGTAGGATGATGAAGGAGACACCTGTCAATAACAACAATGGTAGATCAAACATAAGGCATGAAAGGAAAAAAGAATACTGAAAACTCTACAAATGTGTACAAAAAAAGAAAACTCCTAGTGTAGAATGACTACGTTCATGCGTAAAATTTCTTTAAGTACAACCCATTGATGGGTTCTTTGAGAGGATAGCCTTCTAGAGAGGCCAGGATGCATGAACCTTTAGTGAGGCAGTGTTGGATGATGTAGGTTCCATGCCATAATGACTTGAATTTTCCATGACCGAGGGTATCATGAGTGATATCGTAGGCTAGGATGAGGTCTCCTTCGTTAAAGGAGCGAAGGTTGACATGGTGGTCAAAGGTGGCCTTCAACCATTTTTTATCTTCCTCATTGTTCTGTAATGAAGACCGATGGTATTTATCCAATGAATCTAAGTAAGTGTTGCTCCATTGGAGCAGTGTCAGGTAATATCTCGATGGTGGTGTGTAAGGTGGGAATTTCACACTCGATGGGGAGAGTGGCTTTGACCCCATGGATGAGGTGAAATGGTGTAAAACCAGTGGCATTTTCAACTACCGTGTGATAATCCCATAGTGTTGAAAACAACATATGATGCCAATTGGTCTTATGTTTGTTAACAGTGCATTGTAACATGGTTTTAAGGACCTTGTTGATAGCCCCTACCTGTCAATTGGACTGCAGGTAGTATGGGGAGGAGAACTCATGGGAGAAGCCTAAGCTTGAGGAGAGTTCGATAAAGATATCATTCTCCAAGTGTTTACCATGATCAAAGACTAGTTGTAGTGGTACTTAGAAGTGGGTAATGACGTGGTTGAAGAAAACATGCACTGCTATGTCATCGGTGTTGTTGAAGGTAGGCATGGCTTTGGCACATTTGGTAAAGTAATCGACTACTACGACAATGTACTTGTGTCCATTTCTAGGTGGAGGATTGCAAGTTATGAAGTCTATGCCCCATTTGCAGAAGGGGTCGAGAGTGATGAATGTATGTAGAAGCACTGGTGGTGCTTGTGCTTTGTTTTCATAAAGATGGCATTTGTCTCATCACTTAACACCATGGAAGTAGTCATGAAACAATGTGGGATAGAAGTATCTGGCGCGAATGATTTTTTACGAGGTGTACATTCCTGAGAGGTGGCCATCGCAAGAACCACTATGAAAATCATTCAAGACTCTATGGGTTTCGTTGATGGTCAAACATCAATGAAGTATGGTGTCGACCCCACGTCGCTATAAGATGTCACCAATCAGGAGGTAGCAAGGGGATTGGTGGTGAATGTGCTGGTGATCATCTCGTGAGAGATGATTCCCAAAATTTTGTGTTCGAAGGTAGATGAGGAGGTCATCATACCAGGGGTCATCCGAGGGGATGTAGAAGAGGTGTTCATCGAAAAAATCCATGTTGATGGGTGAACTGGTAGTGTCAGAGGGGAATGTTGTGATGAGTTCAGCGAGAATGAGGGATTTCTTGCTTTTGGGATTTGAAAAGTCTAATTCATATTCCTAAAGAATAATGATCCACCAGGAAAACTTGACATTAATTTGTCATCAACTAAGAAAGTACTGCATGGGGTTGGAATTTGCCACGACTTTGGTAGTGCGAAGCAAGATATAGTGACGTATTTTTTGGAATGCAAGGACAACTGCGAGGGTGAGTTTATCTTCATGATTCTATTTCAGGGGTGGTCCTGAAAGGTTTTTACTAATGTAGTAAATAACATGCTCGCGACCATCATCCCCCAGTTGGACGAGAACTCCTACTACTGAGACTGTTGAGGCTAATAAGTAGAGGATGTAGTCACGATCATAGTCGGGTGGAATAATCAAAGGGGAGTTGGAGATATTTTCTTTTGAATCATCAAAAGAGGTTTGAGCATGTTCATCCCATAGAAATGGGATATCATGAGGCAATAAATGAAGGAAACTGTGCACGCAAGTGGCATAATCTGGGACAAAGTGTCGCAAAAAGTTGGCTTTGCCTTGTAGGATTTGGAGTTGGCACAAATTTCAAGGTGGTGGAATTTTTGTGATGGCTTGGACCTTGAGGGGGTCCACTAGTGTTGGGAAATGATGAACCTAAGGAGGCATCTAACGGTGACGTAGAATACACACTTGAGGGGGTTCAAGAGGATATTGTACTATCGACATCGTTGAAAGACGATCTGTAAGTCGTCTAGATGTTGAGAGTGTTTCTTGGATTGAGCGGTGAGGTCATCCAAGTAAGCGAGGATGATGGGAGCGAGATCATGGAAAATGTAAGTCATGGCCCATTGGAATGTCGCACTTGCGTTTTTGAGTCCGAAAGGCATGAAACAATAAGAAAAAGTACCCCATGGGGTAGTAAATGTGGTTTTATACTGATCTTCTAGATGAATCTGGATTTGATTGTAGCTGGAGAACCCATCCATGAAGGACAAGGCTTCATATCTGGCATAGTCATTGATAATTTGGTCTATGAAAGGAGTTGGGAAATTGTCTTTGGGACAAGCGTGAT
The DNA here is from genome assembly GCA_032191745.1 of Picea mariana. Classification (NCBI taxonomy): domain Eukaryota; kingdom Viridiplantae; phylum Streptophyta; class Pinopsida; order Pinales; family Pinaceae; genus Picea; species Picea mariana. The sequence continues at coordinate 9,927 of JASDQU010438122.1, forward strand.
TGAGATTGCGAAAGTCGATGCAGACATGAATAGTGCCCTATTTTTTGTTAATAGGGACGGGGTTGGAAACCCATGACGTGTATGCGATGGGGTGTATGAACCCTGCAGTGTGTAATTTGTCAAATTTAGATTCGATATCCACTTCTTTGGATGGGTGCAGTGGGTGTTTATTTTGATATACAGGGGTGATATCTGGTCATGTGTTGATGCGATGTTCGATGGTAGAGGGATCGAGGCCGGACATCTCTTTATATGACCAGGAAAAAATATCCTGGTATTCCTAAAAGATAGCTTTGTAAGATGTGAGTTCCTCAGGGGAGCATGTGGCACCAATGGTGATTTCTTCTATGACCCATGGTTTGATGGAAATGTGAATTTTGACAGTGGGGGAAATATTGGCCATGTTTCCTTCTTCAAAAGAATCTAGGGTAGGGATAGGGTTGTTGAACCAGTCTATATGCCCAGATGGAATGAAATCTTTGGTTTCAATTGCACATATGAAGGCTTGACTAGGAGGGTCAAAGGATTCCTATGAGAGAAAGAGCGCTCTATGATGGAGCACATTCCATGGGAAATCAGGTGTAGTTAGTTGTTCTAAGATATCTTTGTCACAGTGGAAAATGTGAGAATATAGCGGATTTGGGGAAGCAACATTGGTGATTGTCGCCATGCTATTATTGTCAGGTGGTGAAGACGTAGGGGGGGTATTGTAAAGATGGTGTGATGGCATGCTTAACATAAACCATATGTTCATACACTGTGGGTTGTGAACCATGGGTGGGGGTAAGATTTCCTGAGGGAAATGAACCAGAGAGTTGGGAGGATTTGGGGGTAAATCCTCAAATAGTCTATCCATGAACCATGGAGGGGTAGGACGTGCCTCAGGTTTAGGGGAGGTGATGTGAACATTATTTGGAGAGGGAGTAGGGGGAAATCACTTGTATCATAGGAAGTGAGGGGTTAGGAGGATTTTGAATAAGGGCCATTTGACAACGCATGTATTCAATGATCGTGGGACACTGGTATGTGAAATGATCAAGTGATTCACAAAGAGAGCAAGGGCATATCATCCGTTCATTGACCAAGGTCATGACATAATGGATTTTAGTGACTTGGGTACTTGATGACGTAGGTGGAGAGGGGTCTTTCTGAAAACTTTGGTGTACTTCCGTTAGCATCTGTCAAAGATGAGGTAGAGAGGGGCAATGATGAGTGTAGTGGCTATATTCAAAATAGATGGCACATGCAAATTTGGTTCCCAACCCTTTGCTGCCTGGAGTCGGGGACACAGTGGTAGTACTAGGTGAGATTGGTGAAGCACTGAGCGATGTGGTTTCTCGAGGGAGTTGGATCAAATTGCATAACTTGGGGAGAGAGGGACA
>JASDQU010438122.1:11358-24917 GCA_032191745.1 Picea mariana
GGGGTATTGTAAGGATGGTGTGATGGCATGCTTGACATAAAACAGATGTTCATACACTGTGGTTTGTGAACCGTGGGTGGGGGTAAAATTTCCTAAGGGAAATGAACCGGAGATTTGGGAGGATTTGGGGGTAAATCCTCAAATAGTCTATCCATGAACCATGGAGGGGTAGGAAGTGCCTTAGGTTCAGGGGAGGTAATGTGAACATTATCTAGAGAGGGAGTAGGGGGAATCACTTGTATCATAGAAAGTGAGGGGTTTGGAGGATTTTGAATAAGGTCCATTTGACAACACATGTATTCAATGATTGTGGGACACTGGTATGTGAAATGATCAAGTGATTTACAAAGAGAGAAAGTCCATTTCATTCATTCATTGCCCGAGGTCATGACATAATGGATTTCAGTGACTTGGGTACTTGATGACGTAGGTGGAGAGGGGTATTTCTAAAAACTTTGGCGTACTTTCGTTAGCGTCTGTCAAAGATGAGGTAGAGCGGGACAATGATGAGTGTAGTGGCCATATTCAAAATATATGGCACATGCAAATTTGGTTCCCAGCCCTTTGTTGCCTGGAGTCGGGGACGCAGTGGTAGTACTAGGTGTGCTTGGTGAAGCAATGAGCGATGTGGTTGCTTGAGGGAGTTGGATCAAATTTCATAACTCAGGGAGAGAGGGACATCTATTTGTGGGGTGTCCTTCTCTCTTGCATAGTGCGCAAGGAGGTTGAACTCGGGGAGGAAGGGGAGCAGTGGGCTCTTTCTTATTTTGTCTACCCCCAGTCATTGCGGTGGTGCTGGCGAATGGGGGTGAAGGTGGTGTGGTTGGATTTAGTACTGGAATATGCATCGAGATTCCCTCTAATAGAGGAGGGAGGGATGGTTGAGGATCCATCGCATGTGGGTGGAGATACCATACTGGAATGGCCAACACCATGTTGGGAAGGGTAAGCATTGCGGCTACTTGGAAATATTATATGCCCGATGGGGGGTAGAAGAAGGGGATTTGGGTGAGGGCTTGGGGGATTGTCTCCCAAACTGGTATTTTCCCTTAGGGAAGGGAGAAATCAGGGGTAAGAGGTTTCATAGGGTTCTCAGGAAATTCCTGAGGTAGGGGTTCTTCCGCTAGTGGGATATGGGTGAGTGGAGTAGCCTCTGTGGGATGAACGATATCTCTAGTTTCAGTTACATTGGAAGATATGACACACACTTGTGTTGAGGGATGTATGAGAGGTGGTGGTCCATGGTATGTCCCCATCAAGGACGGGTCCTTGAAAATTCTGGGGGCCATATCTATGAGTGGGTAGGCGTCGGAATTATTGTGGACAAGAGGTACGATGTTATCAATGTTGGAGGAATGGTTAGGCTCATAATGTGAAACTTGGTTGATGGTGATGATATTCCCTTTGTGGGGGGACATCATCGTTCAAAACACATACAAGGCCACAAAATTCATAGCGTACATGTATCTATGTCCAAACAAGATGTTGTAATTGAGCGGAGCATCGATAAACTCAATGTCAATAAGAATGGATTTTCCCCCGAGTTCAATAGGGACATGTTGAAAGATCCATTCAAGAGAGGATGGTCATCCATAGTAAGCTCTCAAAGTGATGGTGGATGGTATTAGTTCAGGGGATCCAAGTTTCTTCCATACCATTTTGGACATGATGCATGTGGATGCACCTTCATGAACAATGCATCGATGAACTGTGATGTTCTGAATTTTGACTGGCATCTGGAAAGCTACCAAAGCAGGGAGACGAGGTTCCCCACAATATAGATCAAATGTGATGAGTCTAGTATCAGTAGGGTTGACAGCCCTGAAGGAAGAAAGCAATGATTTATGTTGAGTGGGACAGGTTTGGAGGACCTCCAATATTGACATGGCTGCAGGAGATTGTGCCAAGTCGTCGACCAGACTGTAATTGTGTGCTTCCCTAGCATGAGGGTTGTTGGAATTATTTCATAATGGGATGTGAGGAATACAAATGGTTGGTTTAGTTTTAGGGTGTGGAATCACCAAAGGTTGTCTGGTTGTAACTGGAGCTTCTTACAAAGTGGTGGGTGTAGAATTCCTGCAGAAACCCCGATAGATCTAGAATTCTAGTTAAATTGAACACAAACAATTTGTTGATATTCAAGAGATGAGAGAAATTTTTCTATCCATAAATCAGGGAATTATATTAATAAAAAATTAATATACATGAGAAACCATCCTAAAAAATAAGAGAGGAGGTGAATATATAGAATTTCCAACATAGAAATTCTAGTCAAAAAAAGCTAGAAATAGTTAAAATAGGTGTCATAAGCTAAGGGAGACCACATAGTTAGACCTAGACCACTAAAGATACATGTCACAAACTCATTAATTTCCACAAGATTCAAGTGATGCACATTATCTCACTTAATCTCACTTAACTGACAAGAGAAGCAGTTCCAACTCACTTAACTGACTCGAAATAGTAGTTACTAATAATAGTAATGACAAAAATAATTAATTAAGGAATAAATCTCTCACTCAAAGAGGAGGTGCGCATTCCCAAATAATAGATGATTTTTTTAATGGGGTATTTGGAATAAATCATGAATAAATCAAGAAAATCAAGAATAAATCGAGAAAATCAAGAACCGGGAGTTGAGTCTTGATCTAAAATTAGCAGTTTTCCCTAAAATATAGGGATGAGGTGCCCTTCTTCTATATGTGGCCAAATTAGGTGAAATAAAGTTTAAATTAATGTATTAACCAAGATCTAGGATTCTAATCTAGGTATAAACTAATGTAATTTAGGGTTATGATCCAACACCCCCCCTTAAGCCTAACTGTAATGACAAAAAAATTTGAGTCCCGACAACTTGGCCATTTTAGGTACTCATTACATAAAATAACTCCTCATGAAAAGAGGAAAGAGGGAAAACCTCATGGGAAACCACCCCCCCCACAAAAGAGGAAAAAAAATGATGAGTGGCCAAAAGTGACCTACTCAGTTATCTCCACCACTCCAAGCATAGCTCTCAGTTTTGAAAAATTTCTTTTCAATGAAGGAATTAGTGAAGATGTCTACAACCTGTTGCTTTGTGGGGAAGTACTACAGTGAAATGACTCTATCATGTATTAGCTCATGGATTTAATGCATGTGATGAACTTCCCATCTACAAGAAGTGATAATGGAGAAAACTAGTCGAATGGAGTCCATTTTTGCAACAGGTGCAAATGTCTCTGTGTAGTCTATGCCATGTACCTGTGAGTATCCTTTTGTGACAAGTCGAGATTTTTACTTGTTGATCTCACCATATACAACAATATTTGTTTGATATATCCATCGACACCGAACAATCTTTCTTCCTTTCGGAAGTGGAACCAAGTCCCATGTGTTGTTGTCCATAAGAGCAGAGTACTCTTCATCCATGGAAGCCTCCCAAAGTGGGTTTTCAACAGCCTCAGAGTGTGACTATGGATATGAACCAAGTTTCATATATAAATTTATGGGTAGCAAAGGTTCTGTGGCATCCAAGGCTTGAGGAGCCCCAAAAAATTGTGATCTAGTCCTTCTTGTATCTGCGGGATCACCGACTAGTTCACCCGCATCTTGCAGGGTTTTCTCTACCCAAGTTGGCAACTGAGTTGGAGAAGCCATGACCTGCTCCTCATCCTTTTCATCAGACCAAAAATTCTTCTCTGATGGATGCTCTAAAGTGCTCGAAGAATTTTCTGACTTCTCCTCGTCAGTGACAACAAGCGGTTCCTCTGCAGGGTCTTCTGAAAAATCATGCAGTGATTCTTCTTCAAAATTCACACTTCGAGCTAGAATGAAATTTTCAGTGTGAGAGTCCAGAAATATATATCCTTTGACACCTTCAAGATATCCAACAAATATGCATTCAACACTTTGAGGCTCCAAATCCTTCCTCTTATCTGTCGGAATGTGAGCCCATGCTCGTGAACCAAAAATACGAAAGTGYGACACTTTYGGTTTCTTACYGRTCCAACATTCAAAAGGAGTGGTGCCTTTGAGTGATTTGTGAGGAAMTCRRTTMTRAATGTATGHTKYAMAATTAATAGCTTCAGCCCATAKCTTGGGAGSTAATGAKTTCGACTGTAGCATACAATTKKCCATCTCTTTTAAGGACCRDWTYTTCCTCTCYGCAACACCRTTYTRYTGTGGTGTWTATGGCACTGTGTGTTGTAGTTGTATACCTRCATCARTAYAAAKTTGTTGCAMATATTTSTTGACATAMTCCCCCCMATTATYAGTAYRKAKTWTCTTAATCTTACACCCAGAMTYRTTYTCAGCAAGTGCTTTAAATTCTATAAGGCATTCAAATACTTCCGATTTTAATTTCAAAAAAAATACCCAAGTAAAGCGAGAGAAATCATCTATSAAGGTGAGTACATATCGAGYCTTACTGATTGAAGGMTRCGGGAATGGGYYYRTRATKTCACTRTGAATCAKCCCAAGAGGTRAAGAAKSTCTCTGTGCYTTCCCTTTGTCAAACTTTTTCTCTGGATGCTTGCCAAGAATGCATCCTTGACATACACCGCTTGTGAATTTAATAGCTGGCAATCCTTCTACCATGTTTTCCTTGTTGAGTTGATGCAAGTACTTATAGTTTAGATGGCCAAATATTTAATGCCATAACTTGATGATATCATTATATTTTGACAGAAATACAGTGCTAATATATTTAGGAACAAAGTGGGATAATAAATACAAACGAGAACCGTGATCTGCAATTCCATGTGCAAGCTGTGAACCTGTGGAAATGTCGTTAATCACTGCGGAGTCTGGAGTGAACTCCACCTTCCTTCCAAAACCAGAATGAGTGATCTAATTTATCGAGAGAAGATATGCGTATAGTGAGGGAACATGAAGTACATTTTTGAAGCATCCCCCTTTAAGATCAACAATTCCTTCTCCACACACCTTTGCCGGTGTGGCATCTCCCAAGTAAATTGGGGATCTGGTGCTTTCCTCGATGGAGGAAAATTCATATTTTGATGCATCCATATGTTTTGATGCACCTGAATCAAGGATCCAATATGATGGAGTGGATTTTATAGCCATTAAAGAATGACCATCTCGTGCTCTCCCTCTCGTTATGTTATCATCTTTCTTCTCTGCATTTTTGGGCACCATGAGATTGTGTTGCTACAATTGCTTAGCCATCTCATCGATAGTATTCCTCATGTAATTTTCTTTGGGATGAAAACATTTGGAAAAGTATCTTAAAATTCTTATTTCCTTCTTCTTCTTACCCTTAGGCTCAGAAGAGTTATCTAAATATTGTGTGGATCTCTCCTTCTTCGATTCAAGAAATTTACCCGTTCCTTTTTTCTTGTCTTTTCCACTGCTCTTTGGAGCATTAGTAGCTGCAAGTTCTTGGTTCTTGGAATGCTTTATGGCAATCATTTGGAATAAATTATCTTGCTCTTGAGTCAATGCTGCAATGAAATCATTCAATGGAGGCATTTTCCATTTTTTCTGAGTCAATTTAGATGCTTGAAAAGATGACACAAATATGGAATATTCAGGACCTAATTTCAAGAGAATTGAAAGGATGAGTTGTTCTTCCTCTTTCGTGACTCCACATGCATTAAGTTCAATGATGAGGGATTTGAAATTGGTGAAGAATTCTTTCAGGTTTCTAAAATGAATTGGACTTAGGGATATGATTTCATTCTCCAGTTGATGCACTCGCATTGCATCCTGCTTGTCGAATAGTCCTTCCAATGTGGTCCAGACCACATCGGGAGTAGTGGCTCTACTGACATGAAAGAAGAGATGTTTGGAAATTGATAGGCATATCAGCCCAATTGGTTCCTATAATTTATTGAAATACTTTATCTTCTCCACTACAACAGTCAGTTCTTTCTTCGTTCCCATTGTTACCCGGTAAATCCCTTTGCTTCGGAGGAGCAAAGAGATCTTTGTCTTCCATTTGAAGTAATTGAAAGGATTTAGAATGAGTTTTGTGGGCTGAGAGAGATGATCCATTTCTTATTTCTATGCCTCTTGATGATCTATACCTACAAATAAAACTGTGTACAATCCACTAGATTCAATCTAGCTCTGATACCATGTAGAATTCCTGCAGAAACCCCGATAGATCTAGAATTCTAGTTAAATTGAACACAAACAATTTGCTGATATTCAGGAGATGAGAGAAAGTTTTTGCTCCATAAATCAGGGAATTATATTAATAAAAAATGAATATACATGAGCAACCATCCTCAAAAATAAGAGAGGAGGTGAATATATAGAATTTCCAACATAGAAATTCTAGTCAAAAAAAGCTAGAAATAGCTAAAATAGATGTCATAAGCTAAGGGAGACCACATAGTTTGACCTAGACCACTAAAGATACATTTCACACACTCATTAATGTCCACAAGAGTCAAGTGATGTGCATTATCTCACTTAACTGACAAGAGAAGCAGTTCCAACTCACTTAACTGACACGAAATAGTAGTTACTAATAATAGTAACGACAAAAATCATTAATTAAGGAATAAATATCTCACTCAAAGAGGAGGTGTGCATTTCAAAATAATAGATTAGTTTTTTCACGGGGGAGTTGGAATAAATCATGAATAAATCAATAAAATCAAGAATAAATCAAGAAAATCAAGAACCGGGAGTTGAGTCTTGATCTAAAATTAGCAGTTTTCCCTAAAATCTAGGGATGAGGTGCCCTTCTTCTCTATGTGGCCAAATTAGGTGAAATAAAGTGTAAATGAATGTATTAACCAAGATATAGGAGTCTAGTCTAGGTATAAACTAATGTTATTTAGGGTTATGCTCCAACAGTGGGAGTATATTCAAGGGGTGCGTTGTATTGATGACTGCACATTTGTAGAAGAGTTTCTTCTTTGCTAGTGAGGAGGATATTGCGATCCGCTCGATTCCTAGGGTTTTGATAGTGTGCCATTTGTGGTGGGGTAGGATGCATCTTCTACTGGGTCTTAATCACACCTTGGTGTAGAATAGGGTTTTGTAACACAGCTAGGGGTGGTTGTTGCAAATATTTTTGTGGGGCCTACTGAGGGGCAGGTGATGTTGGGGGATGGGGTGCATTCACAAAATATTTCATCCATTTGAAGTTACAAATTTGGGGGAAATGGTGAGTATAATGGCCGTGCTCACTGCAAAGAGAAAAAGAGAAGTTCGTTCAGAGGTTATTGTTGTTCCTCCCTTAGCATTTGTTATTATTTCGCCCTTGGGGATTTTGGTTCCCCTAATTCTGGTTGCCCCTAGGAGGTTGGTTCTGTTGGGGATTGTTTCCCCCTGGTCCTGGGTTATTATTGTTTCGGTGTTTTCCTTTATTTTTGGCATTATTTGTCTGATGGGCCAGATTTCCCTTATTCAGTAGTTCAAAATTTTGTAATTGCTGAATGGGAGAGGGATAAACAAAGTTAACCCCATCATGTTGTTGGTCTTGTGGAGGAGAAATGGTCTGTGGAGGACCAAGGAATGGAAAGTACAGATTATTTTGTGGTAATGACCCGTAGGGTGCATAGGAAGGCGTAACACTTTTAGTAGTGCTTAGGGAGTAAACTAAGGTAGAGGGGGTACCAGAACTTGGTTGAATAGTCGGGCACATCATGGGTGTCGGTGAGGGTCCATTCATGGGTGGAGGTAGGACAACAGGGTATGGTTGTTGATGAGGGGGGGGGAGGGTAATAAGGGGGTTCTCCATACATCGGTGGATATTGGGGTGTACCGTACATAGGTGGTGGTTAGATGTATGGGTTGTGGTGTGTTGTGGTACCAGTCAATCCATCCACTGAGTGAGACATCCCAGGTTTGTCTTGGTCGAATGGTACAAGTCTCGAGGAATCAGGTAGTACTGTGTATAAGTATCCTGACTGAACATAAATGAGGTCATATTATTGATATTTTTTGATAGCTACCTCTTTAGTTTGGGGGAACGTGGAGGCCACATCTTTGGCAAGGAGAGGGACGAGTGATTTGAGAAACCAATCGAGGCATTTTTGTTTGGTGGTTTCTTCTTTGCATAAACTACGTCGCTGGAACCATTCATGAATGTGGTCAGAGATATGTGTGGTTGAGGTTTGTTTAAACTCAGAGAGCAGTTCTAGACCATTGTCATGGTGAATTGGTAGTTGAAAGAAGGTCAAAAATGTTTTTGCCAATGATTCAAAAGTCACATGAGACCCTGATTTTTCGTCCACATACCACTTGGTTGATGGACCTGTGAGTGTGCACTGAAATAAACTTAATCAGATGGATTCATCCATGATGTTGTTTGAAGAGAACCATAAGTGGAAGGTCATGATATGGTTGGAGGGATCTTCTCTTGCTTTTCCTTCAAACTTGGGAATGTCTGAAGGTAGTTTGGTAGGCATTGCAAGCCATGTGGGCTCATGCAATATAGGATCATTCGTGAGCTTGCTCAGATCTGATATGTTGAGGGAGGCCAAATATGGCATGTGGAGTGGCATTGGAGGGTTAGTTTTAGCCATGGTGTGAGCAGGTAGTGGACCTAACCCTTGAGGGGGGATTAGTAGGGGTTTACTTATCCCTTGGAAAGAAGTTTACCCTCTGCCTCCTTATGAAGGAGAGATAGTGGATGGATGACCTTGGGAAGTGGACCCAAGTAAAGTGGAACCAAGAAAATTTGATCCCAATATAGTAGCACTCACAGGGGTGTGAGAGGGTTGAGTCAGTGAGTTGGCAAAACTAGGAAATCCTCCTAGGATAAGAGGGAGATTTTGCAAGCGTCTGGAATGATGGGGATTCTGTGGGTTTCCTGTGATGTCTGACTAGAAAAGTGAAATGTGTGCAAAATGGTGATAAGAGGAGCAAATGAACAAGAGACTTGTATAATATGGACCTTCACAATATATCTCACAATCACATGTAATCATAAGAGAATCATACATAAATCAATTGAGAATAATCATACATGTGGGTAGGTGGATTTTCTTTGCATGGGAGAACAAGGAAAACAAATGCTCGTGTCCAAAAAAAAAAAAACGTAACGTCCTTCCTCTCAAATAGCACCGGGCCTTCCAATAACACTGAACAGTGGCATTTGAAGCCACTAAAAGAGGAAATAGTGAATGATGAAACAATTAGTTATAATGAGGGCTAGAGGGTGCATATCCTGAAAGAGCTAGCAATATTTCTCAATAGCCACACAAAATCTGATCAAGGTGCAATTGCATCCCACAATTACCACCTAGGTAGATGTCCTAAAATTTGGCCACTAGGTACCTCGGTCAAAGTGCAACATTTAGATTTTCGGCCTCAGAAATGGGTCACGGGTTGGATCCCTTCTAAGAGGTGGGTGCCTCAAGGGGGGATGCAAAAAACAACTGGACCTCAGCCTTCGACCCTTCATGGGTATCTCCCTGCCTTATGGTGTAGGAACAATTGACTTGGAGGATTTTAAAGTTCCCTATTTGTCAACTTCTAATGTTTGAAGATATGAGAACCAGATAACGGGGAGTTATTTGGATGCCTATCCCTAAGCTCCTACCTAGACTAAAACATTTATTTTGGCTCCTCCGTGGAGGAAAAATTAGGGAGTTTTTAGAAAATTTTATATGTGGTTGTTTGAGAGATTGGGGGTGTGAACCAACCTCATTTGAATTAAGTGGGAGTGGATAATTCCTTCAAGAAATAGTGGGTCGTTTCAAAATCCCTTTGGAGGAAACCTACTTCAACCTCCACAATTCGAGATGAAATTATGTGAGTGAGTAGTGACTTTGTGTGTGAGCAAGTGATAAAATGTGCCAATTTTTTAATAAGTTAGGTGTCACCTTGCAGCATGTGGACTTCGTGTGGTCCTTACAAGTCTTGATTACCTATATTACTAGATGCCATTGGTACAACCTTGCGGAATTTTAAAGTCCCTAAAGAACTAGCATGTGGACATGTGGGTCCTTACTAATCCTTTAAACTCCCTCATGTGATTTAATCTAAGAAATCTTCAAAAGACTATCCTAGATTGCAAGCATGTGGGCATGTATGGGCCTGTTACAATAATCTTTAACCTCCCCTAGTGATGTAAACTAAGAAAGTAGCTTCAAAAACTATCCTATCTTTGAAACATGTGGACATGTATGGGCGCTTACAAATTTAAGATGTTTTGAAAAGAAACTAAGAGGATCCCTAGGGGGGCTTTGTCCTCTCCTAAAGATTTTATTTTTAAGGGAGATGAAACCTCCCCTCAATCATTTTTTTGATTCTCAAGATCACTCTATGGTGCGAGAGAAGAGCATACTCAATGATTGAAGTTTGATTTCTGGTCCCAATGCAAGTGTTTATATATGTGATAGTAAATGATTTCAACTTAACTTTCATAATCAAAACAAGCCATCCATGTGGAAAATGAAAGAAAATGAGGATAAATATGGTTCTTTTTAACCACCTAAGTGCCTATGTTTTGACTAACCCTTCATGTGGAGAGGGAATCTAAATGTGGTGCATTTACAAATTGCATAGAATCAATATTTAGAAGGCTAGGGGCCTTCAAAACATCACAAAAAACTCTTACAATGTTGGGTTTCTGGAAAGATGCATGGGTCACAGTTTAGACAGAGGTGCATTTGGTGCCACTGCACAGAGAACTGAGGTTTTATCGAACTAATCGGTAGGTGTGGACACTAACTAATCTCCCTAGATCCACCTAGATCTAGAACAAAACACACCAGAACATGACACCTTCCTTAAGTTTTAGATATTGAATTTACTAACTAAAGAGGGATGAGTGACATACCATTTAAATGTCGTTTCCTCTCGCCATCGCCATCCTAACTGTGTTCCAACACTCATACAATGATGATCCTGCAAAAGAACGCAACCAAACAAAGTGATAGCAATTGCATAAACTCAATATAAACCTATGTATGTGATCAAGGAATCATACAATAAAACACAACAAGTTTTATAGGAAAGAATCATATTACTGTATCATATTAAATGTGAAAGAGAGATTACAACCATGGCCTTGATGTCCTAAGGTCATTTCCAACTGTCCTTCTTTCCCCACACACTTCCACTCCAAGAATTTTGAGAGCACAGACCTGATAATATTCACAATCTATCTTGACAAAGTGGCTCATCTAGCCAAGCTAAAAATCTCCAAAGCTCAATCCAATCAAAGCTAATAATTCCAAGCCAACCAAAGCTAAGCTAAGATAACTTTCTCCATGAGAACTCCTCTCCTTTTATAAGTTGAAGAGGATAAGGTGAGGAGGTTAGGATGATCCCACTAAATCATGAAAGCGAGTAAGATCCAAACCATTCGGATGCCACCTCACCATGGAAGTTTCTCCTTCTAGAAGATTCAAGAAAACGCTCATTTTTCCCACATGTAAGCATTCTCGCACCCTACCTATAGTGCAACCTGCGAAAATCTCGCACCTTAGCTATGGTGCAACCTACGAGAATCATGCATTCTCGCATTCTGCCTATATAGAAACCTGCGAACTTCCTGTTTTACAGGGTTTTTACAAGGGAAAATGCAACTTCTTTTCTCAGGAAAAGTTCTTCTCCCTTCTCTCTTCAGGAACTCAGGCCACTAACCCCTATGAAGGAAACATATAGGTTTACATCATTAACATTCATAGGGATGAAGAAAATAATGTGTAACAGAGAGCCCCCCAAAGTATGAAGTTAGAACAGAGTGATAGCTGAAATACTTTGTCGAGTGTGTGTAAGGAACAAGGAACAATCGGTTGGAAACCTGCCAACAAACAAGGAAATACAGTAAAATAATATATCATCATTGAGGTAGGCATTCCCATACTCATAATACAAATGACTCAAAGCATAAATGCTGACATGCAAAGATCCATGTCAATTAAGACAGGTCATGGCCACCAAACATAAACTGTGGATCCATGCCAATATGACTCAAATATGAACATAGCCACCAAAAAACACATTGTGGATCTATGTGTTAAATACTCAAATTTGAACATAGCCACGAGACATACAATGTGGATCTATGTAACAGTACAAACTGAATATACTCCAACTTAACCTGAATCTGTTAGAAAAGATTCAGGGTCTTCATCTCTATCACTCTATAGTACGAATCTAACCATGCGAATACATGTGTTGAAGTCGAACATGGTAGAAACCACTTGATTACCGTTCATTAGTGTATACCGTTAACAAGTGCGAGGGAAATCACCATTAATGTCAATGACTCCCAAGGTACACTGGTACAATCCCACGAATGTGAATTAATGAGTTGAAGTCGAACAATCGGCGGAATCTCCCGATCAGAGGTCAATAATAAAAAACTCACTGTTAAAAGTGAGGAAACTTTCCATTGAGGCATGCAAGTTCCAAGGTACCAATTAGTTTCTAAGTCTAATTCTTGGATAATGAGTTGAAGTTGACAGGAAAATACTTGTCACAGGAGGGCCTTAATGTATCCCACATCAATGACACGAAACAAGTAGCAAGATTTGATGTAGATTAGAGTAACAAGTGACTTAGGACTGACTCAGGGATGGCCAATGCAATAGAAGGCTTAAAGACTACAGAAATGGCCGACGCAATAGAAGGATTTTCGGGTTGAACTTCATTTTTGAACATATTGACGACACGACAACTGTCTTGGAAATACTGACTCAACAACAGGGATCACATACCAATTTGTAATCTTATAGAAGTATGATCAAGAGACAAGTGGATTTTCCAACCTAGACACAAGGTGAGTGAAAGGGTGTCATGTTCAAAAGTGACTCTTCCATAGAATACAGGTTTAGACACAATTCTTTCCCAATTTTTTCCCCCACCATTTTTGGCAAGTACCTCTTTATTTTTACGCAAGCTTGAGGAGGATAACATATGCTTGTAATGTAAGCTCATCCTTCGGACAAGTCCCTCGGAGTATGTTTAACGAACCCTAGGAAGGAGTGGTTCAGTCCCATTATGGGTCTGGCGATATTTTTTTAACGAGTCCAAAGATAGAAAACTCGAAGGTTTTTCATGATTATAGAGTCTAGAAAAACACTTAAAAGAGAAATCTCTCAGTTCATTTTTCGTAAAGTAGTCTGATGAGACCGAAAAAGAGATAAACTATCGCTCAACAAAATTTTTCTTCAAATACTTTAACGAGCGTGAAAAGAATAAGGTCGCTTGGCAATCTTTTCATGTTTAGAGAGTCTGAAAAGAGCTTAAAGGGAACTCCAAGGGGTTCCTTTTTCGTATAACCTTTACGAGTCTGAAAAAGTGATAAAAGTATACTTAGTTACATTCTCATTGATCTACGAGCATGAGAAAGAACAAAGACTAAGCTCGGTGACTTATTCTCATGTATTTACGAGCATGAGAAAGAGCAAAGACTAAGCTCAGGATTGTTTTCATTTTTATGCAAGCTTTAAAACAAAACAAAACTATGCTTGGACCTGGTTTTATTTTTACACAATCTTGAACCAGAGGAAACTATGCTTGAGGTAAGTAGTTTCACTTTTACACAAGCTTGAACCATAGAAAACTATGCTTGTGACTTCCCAACACATAACACAGGGATGGTTGGTACTTAGCCCCCAGTTTAAGAAGCTAGCGGCTCAACT
>JASDQU010438122.1:27871-65299 GCA_032191745.1 Picea mariana
AAAGAGATGAAGATGCAATCTTTTCATTTCGATGAAAGCTATGCTACGAGAAGGAGAAAACATTTATCATTCCCATATGCACGATGTCCCAAAATATATTAAACTCATCAATATCAAGATTCTCAAGAAATGAGAAAAAGGTACTGAACACCAATGCACAATTCATGGCCTCCCCCGACCATGAGAGGGGGAAAATTTTTCATAATTTAAGATCAAAAAGTGCCAAGAATCATGCAATTTCGCTACTTCAAATGCAAGGATGCCCCCAATCTAATATAAAGAAAGAAATTAAATATTTTTGCTTCAAAACTTTCACTAAAAGCAATAATGAACTTTCTTAAAACAAAGAAACCCAAACTAAAAGTTTTCTTTTAAAGCAAACTATTCAGAAGAAATCTCATCTTTCCCTAAACAATTCTAAATAAAACACACGCTTTGCAATTGAAAGACACTCAAAGCAAGAGACTAATCCTTCGAAACCAAAGAAAGCAAAGATGGCTAAAAGCAACTCAAAGAATGTCAAGAAGACTGTAAACAAATAAATATAGGCTCCAAAAGTTCAATCCAGCTGTTCAAAGCAAAACTGGGCATCAAAAAATAACAAGACCCAATCCAAAAAATTTTACAAACAAGTTTGCAGGCTAGAAGTGTATTACAGTGCGAGAATCAAAGATTCTCGCACGTTGAACAAAGGTTGAATGGGAGGGGTTTGCACTGGACTTAACACCAGGGTGCGAACTCAGGTGTTTCTCGCAGGCCACTATAGGGTACAGTGAGAGATTGCCTGTAAACAAGAAAAAATTTGAAAAAGGACTAAATTTGAGTGAACTTTCAGATCCAGAGAGTCTGGATGGATCTCCCACAAACTCAGAGACTAGAAGACAAGCAATCAAATCAAGGGAAACTAGACTAACTAAGAAACAATCTGTTCCCCAGTGGAGTTGCCAATTTTGTTATCGGAATAATCGGTAGGTGCGGACACTAACTGATCTCCCTAGATCCACCTAGATCTAGAACAAAACACACCAGAACATGAGGCTTTCCTTAAGTTTTAGATATTGAATTTACTAACTAAAGAGGGATGAGGGACATACCATTTAAATGTCGTTTCCTCTCACCATCGCCATCCCAACTGTGTTCCAACGCTCATACAATGATGATCCTGCAAAAGAACACAACCAACCAAAGTGATAGCAGTTGCATAAACTCAATATAAACCTATGTATGTGATCAAGGAATCATACAATAAAACACAACAAGTTTTATAGGAAAGAATCATATTACTGTATCATATTAAATGTGAAAGAGAGATTACAACCATGGCCTTGATGTCCTAAGGTCCTTTCCAACTGTCCTTCNNNNAGCACAGATCTGATAATATTCACAATCTATCTTGACAAAGTGGCTCATCTAGCCAAGCTAAAAATCTCCAAATCTCAATCCAATCCAAGCTAATAATTCCAAGCCAACCAAAGCTAAGCTAAGCTAACTTTCTCCATGAGAACCCCTCTCCTTTTATAAGTTGAAGAGGATAAGGTGAGGAGGTTAGGATGATCCCACTAAATCATGAAAGCGATTAAGATCCAAACCATTCAGATGCCACCTCACCATGGAAGTTTCTCCTCCTAGAAGATTCGAGAAAACGCTCGTTTTTCCCATGTGTAAGCATTCTCGCACCCTACCTATAGTGCAACCTGTGAACATCTCGCACCTTAGCTATGGTGCAACCTGCAAGAATTAGGCATTCTCTCACTCTGCCTATATAGCAACCTGCGGACTTCCTTTTTTACAGGGTTTTTACAAGGGAAAATGCAACTTCTTTTCTCAGGAAAATTTCTTCTCCCTTCTCTCTTCAAGAACTCAAGCCACTGACCCCTCTGAAGGAAACAGATAGGTTTACATCATTAATGGTCATAGGGATGATGAAAATAATGTGTAACACAAGGAACTGTTGGCACACTGTGCATAGAATGCACTGAGAAACATAGTGTTGTTGGCGCACAATGCTCAGAATACACGCCTGGGGGGTGGAAAACCCACGCATGTTCTGATACGTGTCCAGGAGGAAACTTTTAAATGGAATTCTCCTCTTCTAGTTCCAAATCAAGCTCTTTGCAAGTTATTCTAGGCCAATTATGATCCTTGCAAGGAAAATAAGTCAAAAATAAGTGCTCAAACAACCCAAATAGGGAGGAAATTGATACCTTATTCCTAGTATGGTCGCCAATCTGTTGTATCCTTTTCGCCACTTGAATGAGCAAAAGAGGGACACTTGCAAGTCCAGTTGGGTATTTTGAACAGGACATAAGTTAGTGTATGAATCAAATGACTCAATCACATGAAGTAAATAAAAAACTAAGCTAATAACAAATAAAGAAACAAAACTAAAGTGCATAAGGAAATTAGAACCAAAACCAATCAAACAATTGACCAATATTCATGCCACCAATGGAGAAATTATATTAGTGGGAAAACACCAAAGAGAAAGGGAGAATTATGGATCCCCTCTTCCTCCAAGGGAGGGCTCTTGAATCCCCTATGTGAGAGATCTTCTTACAAATTGAAAACTATAAAGTAAATGGTGAAGAAATCCAAGCTTATTCCCTCAAGAGGTGAGGTGAATAGCTCAATGAGATGATGCTAGTATGCTCCAAAAAGGAAAGAGGTTCCTTGTAGGAGAATAGATATAGCATAACAATACAATGAGATTCTTGAATTCATAGTGCACCCATGGCCTCTTTTTATAGCAAATATTTGAGGCATTATCCAACCAGTCTTTAGTGTGAACAAGGGGCCCTTTAGGGCACCCTTAGGTCTTTGACCAGCCCCCCACTCAGATTCAGCTCAGATTTGAGGGTCAAATCGGCTTGGGAGATGAGCCAGAAGTGGGTGATGGTTTGAAAAGAACCATAAATGAATCATTCACAGGAGTGCGCAACTTTTATCATACACAGTCGTGCATCGGGCGCATGTGCACTATTTTTGCTTTTTTGGCTTGTGCACGTGCACACGCTTCCTGTAGTGTTTCTGCACATGTCAATTTTATAACCAGTTGTATAGTTTGTGCCTTTTGGAAATTCTCTTTTAGGGTTGTAGGTGAAATAATAGGTGTTTGGAGATGTTGTATTCCTATAACCATTTGCGGACAAAATTTCAATGATAACACTCCCTGCAAATGATTTTGACCTGGTGTCTTCTCCTCTCTTCCTCTTCGCTAACCTTTTCTTGATGCTTATTGTCTTGTTATCAAACTAGTAGTCTCCAATAGGCACTACAGATCCCTCAAAATTCAGTTCTTGGGAGGAGATGGAGGAATCTCTTGGAATGATGCTTATGGGAGTGTATTCCGGAGGAGGTATGTTCACAATGCCTAGGTTGGGGATCGACTAAGTGCTTGGTTTCTAGCTTAAATTCTATTTTAATAGCTTGTATGCTTTCTTCTTAGCCTCGGCCTCATTGGATAATCATTTTTACTCGTCCTCATCTGCTAATTTCTTGGCTTATGCTTCATCTGCTAACCTCTTGGCTTCTTCTTCTTCTTCAACCAACCTTTTGGCTTCTTCTTCTTTCTTATTTTGTAGTGCATCTTGGTGTGCCATACACTCATGTTATTTTTTGTTCTTCTCCTTTGCTTGTCTTTTCTGATAATATTTTTTATCTTGGAGCCTTTTCTGTTCAATTTTTTCTTCTTTCTTGGTTTTCTCTTTCTCTTTGGTGATGTCGATGTCATGTTCTCGATGAAATAACCTATGGAATTGGTTTAAAGTTTCCTTCTTGAACTCTTCTTGTTCAATTTCAATCTCTCTCTTGGTAGCATCATGGGGCAACTAGTGTAGGACTTCATCATAAGAGAGTGTTCCCTTGAACTTATATTCCTCAAAATCGACAACATGGATATTGGGATGGGTGAGCCTGATAGACCTGACATGGTTGATTTCCAAATCATGAGGATCATGGACTTTAGGCTCCCCCAGGCACAAGATTATCTCTTGTAAGTACTCTACTTCTTTCCTTGCATGTTGACCATTGGAAATAGTGTAGCTTCTAATGTGGATAGGGAACACTGGCCAATTTTTTTGTTGTTGGTTTGAAAAAGTGGAGTTACCCCTAACCCCATGGTTTGTTATGCAATTTTCCTCATCAAAAAATGGTCTAGGACAAAGTATGGAAAAACGTGTGGGGCTATGGTGGTCCCATACACCCTAATATATGAGTGATACTTATAAAGAAACCATTCATCCACCCCTTTCATCCTGCTAGTGGGGAAAACCCCATATGGCTACACCAGGTTTTACAATGTAGGCAGATCAATAACCATTTAAAAGTCTCCTACTTCTCTAACTACCCCAAACATATCCCAGAATCATACAAGAAAATAAAATTGAGAAGGATCAGGTAACTGTACATCTACTCTGCATCCAATGATGATCCTCTCACACTTGAAAGCTTCGTTGACTACACGCCTCCTCCCAAGGTCAGCCTACATTCAAAGAAAGACAAACATAAAGCTACAAACAAGCATTTCATATATCAATAAGGGTTAGAAGTTAGAATAAAAACATAAATCAAATGGAAACATTCAATCACGCCATAATTTGGGATAGGAAAAGTACTTCTTTTATTGATAATACAATGATTACTTACAACCAAAGCCAACTACTGCTCCATGAACCTAGTCCGGGCTCCTCTTCACCAAGCTCCAAGTGCACCTCTATGTATATTTCTCCTCTCAACCTTCTTCTTGGTAAATTAAATGGGTTTTGATGGAGGAAAAAGGGAAAAATGAGGAATTCTGAGGCAATTCTCATAGCAAGGTTGCAAATGCTTGGGGCAAGGAGGGGATGTGAAATGGGCAGAGTTTCACTATTCTTATTTATATATGTGGAATGAGACCCAAAAACCTCGTTTTATATGACAAAAGTATGGTTATTCGATTGGGTGATGGGCTATAGGCGGTGGATTAGTTGGGAAACTACCCAATAGCCCGTAATCTCAATGAATTCCTTGCAAATTTTTAATGTTTGCAACTTTTGAAAGTACATGCAGGTTGTAGTGGTGCAACATGCATATGTATGTGGGCTGTAGTGGTGCAACATGCATATGTATGTGGGCTGTAGTGGTGCAACAAGTGTATGTACGTGGGAAGTATTGGTGCAGGGCACGTGCATCTTTAAAAAATGAGTTTTTTAGAAGAGTAACTTAGTGATGGCTTGGAAAAAATTGCAAGTAAGAGGGCCAAAGGCCAGGTATGCATATGTAGAGAAATTTAGGGTTATAACAGATTCCCCCTAATGTGTGAGGTTAGAAGAGAATTTGATGGATGAAATACATTAGAAATCTCCACCAATGTATGAAGCGAGTGAGCCCGGGACCAGAGTTTGGGAGGTTCCATCTACAAAATAACGATTGTCTCTCTGAGGCAGGCATACCCATGCTCGAGATGAAATAAATCATGGATGCCAATCAAATATGTTGCAGATACATGTCATATAAATATATAAAGTGTAGCCACGAGCAATACACAGTGGATCTACATCTCAAAATCAAAGATATACAAGTATAGTATCCATCTTCAAGAAGCCAACAACATGGTTATAGATGAGGTCTTCATCACTTGATAAACAACTTCAAGATATTCAAACTTAGGTAGGAGTGCAATATGAGTGTATGACTTCACTACCCAAAGGTCTTCGACAACTCGTCGGGAAAAGACAAGAGGATCTTGATGATCAGGCATAGAACTTCATTGATTTCGAACAAGGACTTGATTGGAATTTTGGGATGGTCGGGCATGAGGTCAAGAGACAAAATTTAGAAAGGCCGACTCAGGTTGGGTAAAAATTCCCTTGGAAAAGAGCACGAAAGATGATCGTACTCAGGCATCATGACATTGACATAATTCTACGATGCAAGAGGCAACTCAAACTCTCCATGTGTTTGGAAGAGTAACTAAATGGAGGAGGACACAACTCTATGTAGCGAGAACAAATTCCTAAGGTCATATTAGATCCCAAAGCTTGACAAACAAACGAAAGGATGTGCTTTGTCCAAGGGCGACTCATTATGCTACCAGAAAAGAATATATATTTCCTGTCCCCTCTTTTTGGGTTTCTTTTTTGTTGTTTTTTCAATTTTTTAAAGAGCTTGAAAAAGAATAAAAGAATGCTACGTTATAAAGGAGGAACGAGTGTCGCAAGAATACTAGTTCCAAGTGCATGGAACACACTAATTCTCAGAGAAAGGAGACATGTGCAGGAAAAGGACACTCGGGGAAAATTCCTCCATGGGTCAAGGTGTCAGGTCGCAGAGGCAAAGTTCTACAAGTCTTGTGTATAAGGCATGCCTAAAAGGTTCATTTGAGAGAAACATGGAGCCAAAATTAGGCCAAAGCCGCAGAGATGCAAATGTGATTAGCAAGACACGATGAAACCCCCTTCAATGTAATTTTTAACGAGCCCAGAGAAGTTAAGATCGGTAGTTTTTTCACATTTAGAGAGTTTGGAAAAACGTAAAAGAAGACTCCACTGGGGTACTTTTTTTGAAAATAGTCTAGTCGGTTCGAAAAAGGGGTAAACTTTCACCGAAAAGATGTTTATTCAAAACCATTTTAAATAGTGTGACACAGACAAGATCACTCGACAATCTTTTCAATTTTAAGGAGTCTGAAAAGAGCTTAGCTATAGACTCACAACCTTTTTCTAGATTTAGTCTCCTTAGCTCAAAAAAGTATAAAATTTACTAGGGAGAACTCTCCCAGCGAGACGAATCTCCCGAGGTGTACCTTTTTCCTCCATAATCCATAGGCCAGAAAAAGGGGTAAACTCATGCCAGTAGATGTTCTTCTGGACCAATTTAACGAGTGAGAAGGAACAAGGTCACTCCATGATATTTTCAATTTTAGGGAGTCTAAAAAGAGATTAACTATGGACTCTGTGGGGGTTCCTTTTTTGTAAGTAATCTCCAAGGCCTGAAAAAGGTGATAAACCAAAACCAAGGAGAATGTTCCTTTTTCATAAATTTAGTCCCTCAAGCCCGAAAAAGGGTTAAAATTATACCTGAGAATACTATTATAGTGAACTGAAGCTCCTAGAGTATACCTTTGTTCGTAAAATTGACCATCCGGACCGAAAAAGGGTTAAAATACTGCCAGATAGACGTGCCTTAAAGTTTTAGTTTGGAGAGCGTGAAGGACAACTACATCACTCATAAATCTTTTCATGTTTAGAGATTCTGAAAAGGGATTAAAGAAGACTCCAAGAGGTTACTTTTCTCAGTTAATCTAGACAATATTGAAAAGCATAAATGTAGTCTCGTCGGATGTTACTTTCGGATTTCAAAACGAGATTGAAAGACAACAAAGTGTGCTCATTTTGGGGAGTCCCAAGGGTGAGGCCAAGAGTGATGATGCATAATAAAAATGAGGCTCAATCTCGTAATCATGTCAGTACTAACAAGGACTCCAGAGCCTAAAGTCATTAAAGACAGCAAGGATGCCAAAATGTAACAAGGATCTATCTAGGGCATCCATGTAAAGGTAGGCTCTACCACCTAATCAAGACACTTATAAAACAAAAATGATGGTTCTATGTCACACTTCAGTGGGATCGATCCTATGGAAAAGTGGAAAATACAATGAGATGCAAAAAGTAGAGGTGGAATCCTAACTTATATGCAAAAAGTTTGAAAAATGACTTTTACCATAGGACCTTTAAAACTGACCCATCTCCAAAAAAGGTTACCAAACCAAAAGCAAAGTGCATCATAATATCCAATAAGAAACTCAAGAACCAAATTAAATGATATATAAGCTATAAAAAATGACAAAAGGGTTCAAAAAAGTGGCAAAAAGGGCCCAAAAAGTCTATAAATAGAAGCTGACAACTCATTTTCACCATTGCAATTTGAAAATTAACCAAAAGGTAAAAAATACACCTTTTCTAACAAAGTTGATTCCAGGAGCTTTAGAGGACAAAACAAACTTCCACTTGGACCAAGTAAGTACAAACTTACCCCTCTTGCATTTCCATTCTTCATTTGTGCATTTTTTTTTAGTTTTTTGGGGGGCGCGCTCTCCTAAAAAAGGGAGGCCCTACATGTATGCGGGTTGTCCAAGGACAGCCCACATACATCCACAGGAAGATAACATTATGCCCACATATGTACATGACTCTGTCCAAAATAGCCTGCGTACAACCTCAAAAGCATGGAAAAATAAAATATGCAAGAGCTAAGTCCCCCTTGAACTTGTCATGTAACAGGATGTATGTCCACTGGAGGGAGAGGGAACATAAGGAGATCGATATCTTGGTCGATGAGGACCCTGCTACCATTGCCACATTAAAATAATGTAGGCTATGGAATTTCTACCAGTGTCCACTTATGAGGGAACAACCCAGGCTACTGAATGCCCTGGTGGATTACTAGCACCCATATAGAGAGGCGTTCATGATTGAGGGGTAGTCGTTCACTCCAATGAACGAGGATATTTATTTCTTGACTACCCTCTCAAGGAGAGAGGAACCAGTCAATCTGTGCACATTTTCTCCTGGGCCCTTCAACATCGCCGACTACATCGGGATGCACTGTGAGGCAAGCACTAAGAAAGTAGGTTCTCAATTTGCCATCAACAATATCACCAACCTGTCACTAAAGGTGATCCTACTGCTCATTGGGAAGATCACTAGATCCGTGACCATCCACCAGGCTTCTTGAGCGCACATGTATTGTGCAATGCAGTGCCTAGAAGCACGTATTTTTGACTAGAGCATGACCATGCTTACTTGCATAAAGAGGAATCTTACAAATTGTCGTGAGTGTAGCAACAAGAACTTCAAGTTCGATAGCATTTTTTGCTCGTTCTTCTTTGAGAGGGTACCCAGTCTGAGCCTGATAGAGATAGTACAGGGGCATGTGGCCTCCTTCTCAGCAGTGTGTAGATGGGAAACATTGTTGCCATGACATGGGGGAGGAAGTACCATAGAGGCCTTTGATGACAAATTCTTCGACTGGTGGGCACGACAGATTCTAGAGATAGAGGACTACCCCTACACTGGAATCAACTTTTCTAAAGATTCAGACATGCCTGTACCTCTTGGAGAGGAGCGAGGAGAGATAGGTACGTTTTCTTTTTAAAGTTATTTAATTTTTAGTTTATGTATCTATTATGTACAACCGTGGGACCATTGCACCCGACAGACTTCTCGAGGACTAGGCGACGTCCTTGACTAGATGCAGTACCAACAGTAGTCGGCGGACCAGCAGCTGCAGGGGCAGCTCCAGCCAGAGAGGCTGAGAGATTTTTGAGATGGGTGGAATGGAACCTCACCGTGCTCACTCATGCAATTCCCATGGCCAAGATCGAGGATCTCCCATCATGTATGCAACCTCATGTAGTTGGGGTGCCACGGACTTGGGTCCAACCTTTTCGGTGTTTGGAAAATAACGTCATTCACTACAGCAGGGCCAATAGGGCCTGATCTTAGATAGGATGGACTCATTATGTGTCGAGGGAACTTTTTGTATATTTTTGAGGGCATAAGCCCCATGATATGTACCGGATTATTATTTTTTAGGTGTTCGTGCCCACCTATGTACTCTGACACATTTTGAGATATATATATTTACATATTTTATGTCTTATGGATCACATTTCTTTACAAATTTATGTACATTTGTATGTGTGTGATTCTTTTTATGTGTGTGCAATATGCCAATATAATACTTGATTAACTAGAATATCTGTCATTTGATTTAATCTCCTAGGAACATGGATATATGTAATGTAATCAAAGCAACGTTCTAAGAGATGTACCCTAAGAAAGCGTCGGTGCAAAGTAGGATCATAAACACAGTAAACCCCATTTAACTGGGACACAACCAGCTGAGCATCTAAGTAGACATGGAGGTGAGAGATACCATGCGACAAAGTGTCACAAAGAAAATCTATCACTGTGTTTTACTTGGTGACATTATTTGTGGCATCGCCTAGACAGATACCTACGAAAGATAGAAACCGGCCTTGAGGTGTGAAAATCACCCAAGCTGCGGAAGCAAGCCTCTGAGTGTGTCAGCTAGCGCCATCTGCAAACCCAAAGAACACCTTCGATTCACTTGACATATGCCACAGTGAAAAAGATGACATAAATAACAACATGTCCATAAAACAAAAAGACAAAAAACAATTGTATAACAACTATACATATGTACAAGAATTAACCCAGGAGACCAACCTGCGAGTAATACTTCTTGACGTAGAGCCCATTTCTAGGCTCTGCCAAAGCATTTCCCTCAAATTCAACCAGATGATAAGCACCCTTCTTTAAGACCTCTTTCATAATGAAAGGTCTGAACCACATGGGTTTGAACTTGCCTACCCCCAGGGAATCCTTATCTTGGTTGTAGACCAGGACAAGGTCGCCTTCGGAGAAACTAGGAGGATGAACGGACCGATCATATTGACACTTGACTCGTTGCTTGTGGGCCTCATTGGCCAAGGCTGCATCATGACATTGCTCATCGAGTTGCTCGAGATATACTAGACGTTCCTCAAGCGGTGAAGTGTCTAGCAGTAACTCTACTTCCAACTTTAAAAATGAGATCTGACACTCTATAGGCAAGACTGCTTCTAGCCCGTAAATGAGTTGAAAAGGTGAAAAACTGATGACATTCTTTACAAATGTTCAGTAGGCCCATAACGCCGAGTACAACATCAAATGCCAATCTGACTTGGCAGAATTGATCGTTTGTTGCAGAATAGTCTTAAGGGACTTATTCACATCTTCCACCTGACCATTCGCTTTTGGGTAGTAGGGTCATGAATTATCTTGCCTCGACCCAAGTTTTGATGTTAACTCAGACATCATTTTGTTCTAGAAGTGAATTCCATGGTCAGTGAAATTATCCTTTGGGATGCCAAACCTTGCTACTATCTGGTTAAAAATGAAGAGAGATGTTGTTTCTCCATCATTGTTGAACGTTGGCATAGCCTTGACCCACTTTGTGAAGTAGTATACCTCTACGATGATATAACGATGCCCCCTGGATGAATTTTGGTGGCATGTAGTAAAATCAATCCCCCACTTGGTGAAGGGACCAACATCAATGACGGGAAACATGGGAGAAGGGTGTGCCCTCATCTTCCGAGAGAAGATCTGACATGGGTGGCACTTCTTGACTGACTCAATGCAATCCTTGATTAATGTAGGCTAAAATTAATCAGCTCGTAGAATATTTTGGGTTGTTTCCAACCCAGAAAAATGACCACCGCATGCTCTAGTGTGACAGTCATTAAGAATGAGTTCCGCTTCTTCGTGAATGAGGCACCGACGAAGAATGAAATATACACCTCAATGATACAAAGTGTCATCAAGTATGAGATAGTTCTATACCTGATGGCATATTCGTCAACACTCATCGCAAGAAGCAGAAGGAGGGCACTTAAAAGTCTGGAGATAGACTAGTATATCTCCATACCAGGGGTCCGAAGATGCAATCAGAAAAAGATCTCCTTTAATATATGATTCTTCAGGCGTAACATCACTTTATTTGACTAGAAGTTTCGAAATAAGTTCCACAAAGACCAGTGACTTTTTGGATTTCATAGAAACGAAATCCAAGTCAAATTCTTGGAGGATAAAAATCCATCTACTGATCTTTCCTCCAATGATGTGTCGTGTCAACACATATTGAAATGGATTCACAATGGCAATGACGATGGTCTTGCAAAGCAAGATATAATGACAGAATCATTGGACAACATGCATTGCTACCAATGTGAGTTTCTCAACATGGGAATAGTTGAGTTTCAGCCCAACCAAGCCTCATCTCAGGTAATAAATCACATGCTCCTTGAACAGATCATCCTCTTGAACCAAGACCATACCGATAGTCAACTCTACGGTGGCCAAGTACAATAAGAAATATTTATTATAATTGGGAGGTCAGAGCAGAGGGGTGGACATAAGGGCACATTTCAACGCTTCAAAAGAATGTTGAGTGGCTTTGTCCCAATAGAAAGGGACTCCCTTTTTCAATAAACACATGAACCCTTTAGTGATCTCAACATAGTTTGTGATAAAATGCCGAAGAAATTTCGCTTTCCTTTGTAAGCTTTGAAGCTAGGGGACTATGCAAGGGGGAGGCAACTGAACTATTGCCTCAACCTTCAGAGGATCAACCATGATCCCTGTTGTTGAAACTATGAAACCTAAAAGATGACCCAACGTCACACAGAAACTGCATTTTTTAGGATTCAAGCGAATCTGATAGTAGCGACATCGTTAGAATATTAGTCGGAGGTGTGTGGGATGATCGGATCTCTTGTGAGAGCATGAATCTAGATCATCAAGATAAGCCTCAACTATATGTCTAAGATCATGGAAAGAAAAAGACATGGCTTGCTGAAAAGTGGCTCCAACATTCTTTAGGCCAAAAGGCACCTTACGATAAGAAAATGTGCCCCATGGACAGATAAAAGTTGTTTTATGCTGGTCTTTGGGTTTGATATGAATCTAGTTATATCCCAAAAAACCATCCATGAATGAAAATACCTCACAACCTACGCATTCATCAAAAATATGATCATTGAATGGGGTGGGGAAATTATCCTTTGTATAGGCCTTGTTCAAGTCACGAAAGTCCATGCACACGCAAATTGTACCCTATTTTTTGTTAACTGGAATGAGATTTGACACCCATTGAGTCAACTGTACGGGGTAGATGAAACCTGATTTAAGAATTTTCTCCACTTCAGCCTTAATAGCTACCACTTTCTGAGGATTCACTGTATGAAGCTTCTGTCAGACTGAATTAGCATCAGGGTAAGTCATTATCTCATGTTTGACAATTCTTGGATCGATTCCTAGCATTTCCTCGTAAGACCAGGCAAAAATGTTGCGGAATTCCTTAAATAAGTCTATGTAGATTTGAATCTCCTCGAGGGAGTAGTCTGCTCTGATGAAAACATTATCCATGACACCAGGGGTTCTGGAGATATATATGGGTATTGTTTCAGTGATACTTGCCATATTACCCTTGGCGTAAACTGTGTGTGTATCGAGAGGATTAATAGGACAAGACCTGTCTCTAGTCATATGCAACATGAATTCACCTTCCTCTATTATTCTTAAATTTGGGATAAAATACGATCTATGATGGAGATCATCCCAGGGTTTGTTCGGACCAGTCAATGCCTCAATAATCGCCTCATCTAAGGGAAAGACTAACTCTAAATAATATGTAGTGATGAGGGAACCTTGAGCCCAAATAGGCTCAAGAACTAGATCTAACTCCTATGTGGGATTTGGATCAGGGTTAGTCGAAGCTTGCTAGACAATACTGTACAAAAATTATGTCTCGAACAAGGGCATGGCCATGCCAGGATTCCCTGTCCCTTCCATCATGGCCGATGGGGAAGGAAGAGTCCACGGATCATGAAAGTAATTCATGTGGAACGACGACACTTGAAAAATATCAGCCCTAGACTAGTTGGGGGCAACCGATATAAGATTGACATCGTCGGAAGGAGGCGGGTAATTTAAAGTACCCATCAACGATGGGCACAAACTAAACCCTACGTTGACGATGCCGAGATGAGGGTTATCAATCATCGGGACCGTGGGTGCCTCCGATGAAGGGTCAGGACATGAGAAGGACAATTGATCAATGGACCCAGTCTAACCCTCGTGTGGAAACAACAAGACCTAGAAAACTATGGCAACCACTGCATGCATTTCATAGGTCCAACTGCTTCCTAACAAAATATTGTAGTTGAGAGGCGTATCTACTACTTCAACCTCGATGCACACGGTCTTCCCTCCTAACTGCACGGGAAAAGAAGGGATGATTCCATGTGGTCTGAAAGAAGGACCGTCAAAAGTAGTAAGCAAAGTAGGCGACACAGAAAAAACGGGTTGGCCAATGGACTTCCAACATGCCAATGACATCACGCAAGTCGAGGTGCCCTCATCAACCACCGTACAGAAAATATTCCGAGTAAAATATTTTGTGGTGTAAGCCACTACTATCTGAAATGCAACATGGTAAGGGAGACGAGGTTTTAATTCAGTCATATCGAGAATGATTGTTCCCAGATTACAACTCTCTGTAGATCCCAAGGAAGATAACATGGCCTTGCTCTATGCAGGGCAGCTCTGGAGGACCTCCAAAGTAGACATCGCGCAAGGGGTTTGTGACAAATCCTCCACCATAGAGTAGTTTTGGGTAGCCCTCGCGTTCAAATTATGAGAAGATTTATTGAACGCCCCTTTTGGGATGCATGTCATTGTTTCATCCATCGTCTTCTCAATCTAGAGAGGAACAGATGGGTTTACAAATTCTTTACTCTTTTCAGTAGATTCTGTAATTCTGTATTCATGCGCCCTGGTCGCTATATAAGCGTCACCTTTCATCATGTAAACGTTCGCAGCCGAGGGCTTACTAGAGGACATGAGGGGTCCCTGACTTCCCCCATCCACACTTGAAGAGGCTTGAATCATATTTTTCCCATGTGGAAATGGGTTCATTAACATAGTAGGTTGCTACTACTCTATTAACTTCTGGGCCTCTGCAAGTCGAGGGAGCAGGTGATTCGGATGGTCCTCCATGCAAAGGTTACATTGATACTTCAACTTTCTCTTATCTGTGTTTCCCCCACCAACATTGTTGTTGGGTTTCTTATCCCCTTTACCCTTCGTGTTTCATTGTTTTTTCTTTCTGTTAGGCTTCTAGTTGGCCTTCGGGTTCGTTGACTGCACACTGTGTACGTACGATGTTTGAGTAGGGGGAACAGCCAAACCGGAGGTCTAGCTAGCCGTTGTCTGTTGTATCGAAAATTGTTGCAATTGATTTGACAGTTGATCAGTGGAATTTCCTTGTGCTAAACCAACTATACCATCAGCATGTGGTCCAGAATTTTGTCTGGCCTTGTCAAGGATGGACCATGGCGCATCTGGAAAAATCTCATAGAGTAATCCAGACTGAGAGTATATCAATTCGAGTTGTTGCACTCTCATTATCGCCTCCTCCTCTGAAAACACTCCCAAAGTTGCAACGTCCTTGGATAATTGAGGTACCAAATACTTTAGGAACCACTCCAGCAGGAAAGCCGGTGGGACCTGTAACTTGATCAAGATTTTTCGACGCCGCCATTCTTGGATGTGATCCGAGATATGATTGGCCTTAGTCTTCTCAAATTTGGCCAACAATTTGGTGTCGGCATCATATCTCACAGATATTTGGAAATGTTTTAGGAAAACCATCGCCAAATTGATAAAGTAAGAATATCTTGAGTGATCGAGCTTGATGTACCATTTCACAACACCCTCGATAAGAGTGTGTTGAAATAGGTGCAACTGTACGGAGTCATCTCGCAGTGAGTTTGACAAGCACCATAGCTGGAAATTTTTCATGTGATCACCCAGATCTTCCCTAGGATTGCCTTCGAACTTCAGAATATCTGAGGGAAACTTAGTTGGCATGGGGAGCCAACCTTGTAATATTGCATATATAAAAAGTATGCAGAATAGAAATAAAATTCTAGAAATAGTCGATGAACAACAATATAACCAGAACAACACCACAATAACACCGAAATGATAACAGAATAATACCAGAAAAAGCACTTCGATTACTGAGAGAAATGTTCACTTGCCTCTTCGAGGGGGAAACCTCTAGTCGAGCAGATATCTATTACAATAATATCCAAGGAAAAATTTCTCATACCCTCGACTCCTATTTATACTAAATATGTCTATCAAAAGAACCATATAGAGGAAGATCCTCCTAGAAGCGAAAGCTTCTATTAGGTCTTCTTACATTTGACT
The DNA here is from genome assembly GCA_032191745.1 of Picea mariana. NCBI lineage: Eukaryota > Viridiplantae > Streptophyta > Pinopsida > Pinales > Pinaceae > Picea > Picea mariana. The sequence goes on from JASDQU010438122.1 coordinate 43,693, forward strand.
TATTCTTCCTTATTGCTAGGCATTATTAATATTGATGTTTATTACATCAGAATATGTTATTATACCTATGTGAGGGGTTAGGTCCCTAACATGTCCTCCCCCTTAAAAACAACCTTGTCCTCAAGGCTTGATATGTGGAAATGGTTGAAGAATGGTAGTTGGTTCCCAAGTGGCATCTGCTAGGGTTGTATATTTCCACTCGACTAACACTTTCTTGATGGTTCATTGATGCAGGTGACGCTCATGCTGGTCCAAAACTGCTTGTGGCTGTAGCCAAATGGATCCTTCTTCATCCAACTCAGGAAGGTTGGTTTGAGTTTGGCACTTAGTTCCAATCACCTTCTTTAAGCATGAAACATGAAAAACATGATGTAGCTTAGAATGACTGGGCAAAGATAATTGACAGGCCACCTGTCCCACACGCTTTATAATGGTATAAGGACCATAAAATTTTGGCGCCAGCTTCTGACAATGGTTGGCCTTGAGGGAATTTTTCTTGTAAGGTTGCAATCGAAGAAACACCTGATCCCCTTCTGCAAATTGATGTTCAGAGTGAACTTGATATGCTTGTTTCTTCATGCGATCTGGTCCATAACCAAATTCTCTTTGAGGGTATGAAGAATAGCCTCTCGAACTGTAAGTGTTTGGTCAACCACCTAGACCTTCGAGACACCCGATAAATATGAGAGAACTAAAGGTGTATTTTGTCCAGATACCTCTTCAAAAGGATTCATGCGGGTAGATGTATGGTATGAAGTGTTGTACCACCATTCAACTAGGGGTAACCATTGAGCCCACTGATTTTTCTTTTCCAATGCAAAACACCTCAAATATGTTTCCAAACACTTGTTGACAACTTCAATTTGACCATCAGTCTGGGGATGATAAGCTATGCTGAGATGAAAGTCAGTGCCTTGCATCTTGAACATTTCTTGCCAAAAATTGTTGGTGAAAGTTGGGTCGCGATTAGAAACAATAGAATGTGCAATGCCATGAAGATTGAAGACTTGATCCATGAAAAGTTGATCCATAGTGGATGTTGTAAATGGTTGTTGAAGAGAACATAAATGAGCATACTTGGAAAGGATATCAACTACCACCATGATGTCTGATTTATTGACTAATTTAGGTAAGCCTACAATAAAATCCATAAAGATATCCTGCCAAATAGAAAGAGGAATCAGAAGCGGTTGTAGTGTACCAGGAGATTTGACTATTTTTCCCTTGTTGCGTTGACACACATCACATTCAGCCACAAAATTACAAACATCTTGTTTCATACCATCCCAGAAAAAGGAATGTTTGACCCTGTCATAGGTTTTGGTAAACCCAGAGTGCCTAGCTGTGGGTGTAGCATGAAGCTCAGAAAGTATCATGGATTTAAGTTTTGACTGTTTACTTAAATACAAATGGCCTTTGTATCGAAGCTCATCATGGAGCCAAGGGTACCCCAGGGAAACTAGAGAATTAGACTGCAATTGTTGTATCAGATGTGAAATTTTGGGATCATGTACCCATTCGGGGCGAACGGCTTGGAGCCAATCTGGTACAAGAAGGAGAGAGAAAAAAGGGACCCTTCAACTTCATATTTTCGGGAAAATGCATCTGCAACCACATTGTCTTTGCCTTTATTTTAAATGATCTCATAATCATATCCAAAGAGATTAGTCACCCATTTTTGTTTCTCTGGGGAGGAAATGTGTTGTTCCAAAAAATACTTGAGCCTTTGATGATCGATCTTAATTTGGAAGCATTGCCCCAATAGATAAGGGCGCCAAAGATCAACGACATGCAGAATAGCCAACATTTTATTTTCATAGATTTATTTGCCCAAATTTCGTTCAGACAATTATTTGTTGGTAAAGGCCAAAGTTCGACCCTCGTGCATAAGTAAAACTCCAATTACTTTCCTTGAAGCATCACATTACAAGACAAAGGTCTTTGTGAAATCGAGAAGGGCCAGGACTGGAGTGGTTCACGTGGCCATCTTCAAGGTTTGAAAATCTTGAGCAACTGTTGGAGTCCAAGTGAAAGAATTCTTTTTAAGGAGTGAAAATCCTGAGCAACTGCTGGAGTCCAAGTGAAAGAATTATTTTTAAGGAGTGCAGTGAGAGGTGCCACAATATTTCCATAATTCTTAACAAACTTGCGATAATAGCCTGTTAAGCCTAGAAATCCATGCAAGATTTTGAGAGTATTTGGGTGAGGCCAGTGTTGCATAGCTTCAATATTCTTAGGATACACCCTGACGTCGTCCTTTCCAACAAGATGAACCAAGTACTTGAATTCCAAGGTGCCAAAATCACATTTAGATTGTTTCAAGAAAAGTTGTTGCTAAGAGAGTAGATGGAGAACTCAATCCACATGAGCAATATGGTTTGTCCATGTTTTTCTATAGATGAGGATATCATCAAAGAAAACTAAGACAAAATGACAGAGAAAAGGATGGAATACATTATTCAGGAGGCTTTGGAAGGTGGAGGGGGCATTACACAAGCCAAAGGGCATGACCAAAAACTCATAGTGGCCCTCATGAGTTCTAAAGGAAGTCTTAGGAATGTCTGCCTCTTTCATACAAATCTGGTGGTAGCCAAAATGAAGATCAAGTTTAGTAAAGAAGTGGGCCCCACTCAATTCATCCAAGATTTCATCAATGATGGGAATGGGAAATTTGTCTTTAATGGTGAGTTTTTTGAAGGCGCAGAATTCATAACACATGTGCCAAGAACCTTCTTTATTTAGGACCATGACCATAGGATAAGAGTAGGGGCTCGTACTAGGGCGGATAATGCATGTGTTAAGTAGTTCTTGAAACATTTTCTCAATCCCATTTTTTTGGGAAAAGGGGTGATGATAGGGATGGATATTGGGAGGAAGGCTTCCTGGGACAAGGGGAATGGAATGATCATGAACACCACAAGAAGGAGGGAGTCCCTGGGCAGTGGAAAATACCACTTGATGTTTAGAGAGGATGTATTGGAGGTCCTGCGAAACAGAGGGTGTCTCAATTTCTTGTATGGCATGGAGTTGGACAATAACTACATAATGACCCTTTTTGAGCATATTTTCCATGCGATGGGAACTAATGATCTCAGGTGAACCGATGGGGATGCCTTGGAACTTATATTGTTGGCCCTCCTAGTCGAATTGCATGGTTAATTTCTTAAAATCCATGAGAATGGGACCCAAAGTCCTTAGCCAGTCTGCACCCAACACAATGTCACAACCACCCATGTCGATAGGAAACATATGAGATTTCAGGTGGTAGTCACCAATTTGGAGACACACATTTTCACAATGCCCTCCACATTTCATGGAGCCAACATTGGAAATCATCATTTGGAAATTATTGACAGCATGGATATAGCAATGAATTTCTTGGGCAATGTGGCGATGAATAAAATTATGGGTGCTTACACTATCAACAATAATGATGACCTCCTGATGCTTGATGTAACCAATTAGCTTGAGGGTTTGGGGAACATAGAAGCCAGTGAGAGAATTTATGGAAATGACCGGTTCTACTTTGGGAGGGTCTAAGGGAGGGGTTATGTCAGTGGGTTCAGGTGCCACAGACACAAGGAGAGATTCAACATCCTCCAAGATGGCCATAAAAATATTTTTTCCCTTACACTTGTCTCCCAAAAAATATTTTTCATCATAATTATAACAAAGTCCTTTGAGTTGGCATTCAACCATTTTGGCCCTGGTCAATTTTTGGATCTTTAGTGGAGTAGAAGGAGGAGTGGGGTTTACTGGTTTAGTGCGAGGAATAAAGGATGTTTTCCAGTTTTGAGAAGAGACAATATGTTGTGCTTCCTTAGCTCTTTTAGTAGCCTCCACCCAACTCTGAGGCTGATCCATGAGGACATGGGCATGAATCTCATCCTTGAGGCCACTGATAAAACATTCTTCGAAAAAAGCATTAGAAATGCCCTCTGCACGAAAATCCAGTCGCTCAAAAGAAGCTATAAAGTCTTCCATTGTTCCCGATTGTTTCAACTTTGTCAAACGGCCTAAATGGTTGGCATCAGTGTCAAAGAATTCATAAATCTCTGCCACAAAGTGTCTCCAAGCAACATACCCTTGACAGAAAGTTTTTCTCCATTTCCACCATTGCCAACGTTCTTGATAGATGGAGAACACCATACCGAGTTTGGCCAAATAATCTGTAATGTCGTACAAAGAGAAATAATGTTCCATTTGAGTTACCCAACCAATGGGATTTGAGCCATCAAATTTGGTCACATCCACACGTGGAACGCGTAGGTCATGCTGAAAGTGATGGGGATGAAAATTATGGGAATGAGAGGAAGTTTTAGCTTTGGTATGCAAAGGTGGATCAAGGGATATGTAGCTTGGTGCAGATCATCAAAGCATCAGATTTAAGCTTGGTAGTAATGTCTTGTTTGAGGTCTTCTTTGAGTTCCTCAATTGAGGTGGCGATGGAGGAATGCATGTTTTTATAGATGGTGGAAATATTGGCACTGAGTTGTCTCACTTCTTGTTGGGTCTTTGTGAAATTATATTGCAAGGTATTGAAGCGAGCTTCCAAGTCTTGGCTACGAGTATGGGCCATGATGACGAGGGAACCAAAAAGGGGCGGGTGGGGTAAAAAAATTGTTGAAAAATGATAGGTATTAATGTGATAAGGGTGAAGAGATAAATCCAATGGAATAGGTCTCAAATAATGGTGCAACAAAATATGTGGAGTTTTACACCTGTGGAGTTATACTTTGGTCAGAATAATATTCTAGTGATGAAATGCCCAAATTCTTAGTCGGGAAGAAATGTGTAGTGATTTGGAAACTTGCATGCAGGAGTCACAGTTGCACGATAATAGATCTTGTCTGGTTTTTGTTTTTTTTCGGTTTTCGTTCCCAAAGTTTAGGTATTCAAGGGTTCTACAGAAAAGGGTTTTCCCTATGCTATAGATCTCTGATATACGTGCAGGTTCCAACAGTAGTACTCAACCCAATATCTCAGGGCACCAACTAAGGAGGCTATATCTTTCCCTTAGCTGTATTACCCGACTACCCAGGTACTAGAGAGTATCTTCCCGAGTGTTTTTCTCGGTGGCACTATAGCATTTAGGTGACTGATCGATTTATTTAAAGAGGGCTTCAGGAAATCTAGGCCGATCTGTATACAAGTGTTGTCTGATGCGCTACCACTCAAAGGGGTACCAACATGGGTTACAAGGGTGGCCAACAAATGTGTGCTTAAGTACCACTTGTATTTCCTATGTGTATGAATCCCCGACCATGGATTTATGCACGTAACAATAGATATTTGTAGATTAAAGACGTTGGAATACGTCTCTACCCTAAAAAAACAATTTACCCATAATTTTCTACCGAGGAAAGTTCTCTAATACCACTTGTAATATTCTAGATATAAAAAGTATGCAAAACATAAATAAAATGCTAGAAATGGCAGATGAACAACAATATAACCAGAACAACACCATAATAACATCGAAATGATAACACAATAACACCATAAAAATAACTTCGATTACTGAGAGCAATGTTCACTTGCCTCTTCGAGGGGGCAACCTCTAGTCGAGCAGATCTCTATTACAATAATATCCAAGGAAAAATTTGTCATACCGTCGACTCCTATTTATACTAAATATGTCTATGAAAAGAACCATTGATGCAGGAGCATCGCTCCAAAGCCTAGCTACGCGCCAGCCAACTCAATAATGTGAACATTCAATGTGATGAAGAGAGGCGCAACCCTCTCGTTTCAAATTTTGAATTTGAAATCAATGTAATAAATGAATGTAAGGTCGTGGAGCCATCAGAAGATGTGTATGCACAGGCCTTAGTTATAGGTAGCCTTTAATGGTTGTAAGGTTGAATCTAGATCCAATCTGGACTAGACAGCCATTAATTGTAAATTCAAGGTAATTGAATAGATTAGGTAGCTTGGATGGAAGAGCTCGAAGAGCCCCCTCATGTAAAAGATCTTTGATCTTGTTTTGTAAAAATCAGAGTAGAAGAGAGTAGTTAGAATTTGTGTGAGAAGAGAAGATAGGAAGGAGTTGAGACTTTGTCAAAGTCTGAGCTCAAGAACACATTGTAAAGAAGGCATTTTACATATTAATACAAACAGCAATTTCCTGCATGTTATTATATTGTTGAATGGATGTCTTTATGTGTTCATTATATGATGTGAATGTATGTTAGCAGGCATTTGCAGGGACAGATAGGTTCTTCTATATGTGGGTTCTCTGATTTCAGGTTTGGGAATATTTGAGGCTTCATGCCGAGAGGGTGTGATAGAACACTGCGGGTTTTGTAAGCCAGTGCATAGAGTGCACTTCTAAATTATGTGGATTCAGATAGAGACGTGCCAGGAGGGTACACCAGCTGAAGTTTTTGACTTAGGGTAGAAACATAAAGGTTGATTAATACCTTGGAGGGAGGACCGTGTAGAGGAACGACACAGAGAAGACAGAATATCTGAGGAGTTCTGTAGAGCTCTGCCAGGAGGGCATTGAGCAGATCCATGGGTTTTATTGAGAAGAAGAACTCTTTATTGAATTTCAGTAAGAAGACAGAGTTATTGAAGATTCTAGAGGACTCTGCCAGGAGGGCATTGAGTTGGTGTAGCTGTGCATAGGAAAAATTATTTTGAGTTCTGGAACAGGAGAAGTGTCAAGAAGACCTTCACAGGGTTGTTGAATACCCTGCAGGCTCAGCAAGGAGTTGCTTGAGAAAGAGACTGCCAAGAGGGCATCAAAAATATCCATCTGAGGGAGAGAAAAGGGTTAAGTCCCTTAGATATTTGAGTAACAGGAAAGCTCGGGACATATAGCACCTTTGAGTGCAAATACCTATGCAAGGATTGCACCAGGCTAATACTTGAGTGAAGTGTTGACAGACAACCATATGAAGGTGCGTCAAGCACAAGGAGTGTGCACAGAGTGAAATTATTCCAAGTTCAGAAGATCAAAAGGGAGAGTACCTTTGAACACAAGAGCAACAACTACAAGGAGTGCAGAGGTTGAAGAATCCTTTGAGGATTCAAGGAAAACAAAATATCAGGAGGAAAAGTGCCTTTGTGCACAGAGCCATAGCTGCAAAGTATCACAGAAGATGAGATAACCCTTTGGAGGTTTTGAGTTCGAGAAAGCTCAAGAGGGAAATAATTTTTCAAGAATGCAGACAGAGGCCGAGAGTAGAGGCTTCGGAGCAAGAACAAAGGCTGAGACATTTGATAACTTGAAATCTTCCAAGGAGAAGGAAGAAAAGCGCAGGCTCAGGAGGGAGCACAGCTACCATCAGATCAAGCCAAGGAGAAGATCTGGACCATTGTATTTTTACATCCAGGAGTAGCAGAGAAAGCGCACACAGGAAGAAATGATCTGGACCATCAGATCTAGGCGTGGATAACTGATAGCCATCATATCTGGGATAAGCTACACAAGATTTAATCTTGTATGCATAGCAGAGGACTCGACGAAAGTCCTGAAAATCTTATTCAGCATCTTGGAGCTCGGGAGACACAGAGGGAAAGAATTGGAGCTCTTGACCCATGAAATCTTGAGGGAATCAGGATCGTTCGTTCAGAGGACACATGGCGGAGATCCAGAAGCCCATCGTGGTTTCGGATATTGGGAGTCTAAGAGGGAAGATCCGTGAGACAAGAAGTCCCAACAGAATCATTATTCTAGTCGAATTTGTAGAACCGAAATAGTTCTTTCGGTCTTCCTTGAGACCTCACGAACCCGATCCACAATTCCTTTGCGAAACCCCACCTTTGTGAAAGATACACAAGGCATGAGCTTCCCCTTTCTCAGAGCGACCGCAATGCTCTGAGAAACACCTTAACACAAGTGCCTTTCTCAAACTCATGATCTCGCGAGTTCGCAAGTCAAAGCTCTCGACTCCTCCTTTTCAGATCCTCTGATACCCAAGATTATGATACAGGTATGGCCCCTTCTCCCTAGCATTTTTTCTAGATGACCACTGGCTAGAGCCTAACTCTAACACCCCTCACTACTCACGACTTCACAAGTTCAGATATTGAACCTTTGTTCTCCTCTTCTGTGAATCCACGAGATGCGATAAGTCAACAGGATGTTGACTCCTCCCAAGGATGACGTGTGTTCTCCACCTGTCACCTCCTTCCATCTTCCCTCTTGGCATATGCTATTACACCACCTGTCAGATATGCCACATGTTCACCCGATACCTCGGTCCTCGGCTCTTCGCTACTTATGCAATCGAAAGAAATTTCCTCCAAACCTCGAACCTCTGATATGCAAGGTATCGAGACACCAGATCCTCTGACTCTCCTTCTTCCTCGATCAACGGTTCAAATATCATCGTGATATCGCTACTCAGGACTTTGTAGAGAAAATGCCTCCACCTTCCAGCTCATGATACTCGAACCCACGAGATATCCTAATCCATGGTCCTCCAAGTTCCCCTGATCACACCACGCGTCCTCCACAGATGGATGGCCCTGATCGCTTCAAGACTTCACAGCTCGTGAAGTCGAAAGACTCCTCTATCCTGCACCTGATACCAGAGTCCCCGAGATACAAGGATCTCGTGACACATTTTCTCCTTAGATGGACAGTCCTAATGTCTTCGGGACCTCATGAGTCGGGACTTCTTGTCTCACATCTCTTCCCTCTCAAACTCCCGATATCTGAAACCACAATGGGCTTCCGAATCTCCACCATGTGTCCTCTAAACGGACAATCCTAATTCCCTTAGGATTTCTTGGGTCAAGAGCTCCAATTCTTTCCCTTTATGTCTCTCGAGCTCTGAGATGCCGAATAATATTTTTAGGACTTTTGTTGAGTCCTCTCCTATGAATATGAGATTAAATCTCATGCAGCTTCTCCTAGATCCGATGGTTATTGGTTATCTGTGCCCAGATCTGACGGTCTAGATTCGTCCTTCCTGTGTGCACTTTCTCTGCTACTCTTATACGTAAAAATCCAACGGTCCAGATCTTCTCCTCGGCTTGATCCGATAGTAGTTGTGCTCCCTCCTGAGCCTACACTTTTCTTCCTTCTCCTTGGAATATTTCAAGTTATCAAAGGCCTCAGCCTTTGTTCCTGTTCCGAAGCCTCTACTCTCGGCCTCTGTATGTGTTCTTGAAAAATTCTCTCCATCTTGAGCTTTCTCGAACTCAAACCCTCCAAAGGGTTATCTCGACTTCTGTGATACTTTGCAGCTATGGCTCTATGCATGAAGGCACTTTTCCTCCTGAGATTTTGTTTTTCACTCGGAAGCCTCAAAGATTCCCAAACCTGAAATCAGAGAACACATAGATAGAAGAACCTATTTGTCCCTGCAAATGCCTACTAACATACAGTCACATCATATAATGAACACATAAAGACATTCATTCAACAGCAGAATAACATGCAGGAAACTATTGTTTGTATTAATATGTAAAATGCCTTCTTTACAATGTGTTTCTGAGCTCAGACTTTGACAGAGTCTCAACTCCTTCCTATCTTCTCTTCTCACATAGATTTTAACTACTCTCTTCTACTCTTCTTTTTACAAAACAAGATCAAAGATCTTTTACATGAGGGGGCTCTTCAAGCTCTTCCTTCCAAGCTACCTACTCTACTCAATTACATTGAATTTACAATTAATGGTTGTCTAGTCCAGATCGGATCTAGATTCAGCCTTACAACCATTAAAGGCTACCTATAACTAAGGCCTGCGCATACACATGGCCTGATGGCTCCACGACCTTAAATTCATTTAATACATTGATTTCAAATTCAAAATTTGAAACGAGAGGGTTGCGCCTCTCTTCATCCCATTGAATGTGTGTGTTGTTGAGATGGTTGGCGTGTAGTTGGGCTTTGGAGTGATGTTCATGCATCAACCATCTAGAGGAATATCCTTCTAGAAGCAAAAGCTTCTATTAGGTCTTCTTACATTTGACTTATTCTTTCTTATTGCTAGTGTTATCACATATTCTTGCAAGGGAATGTTTTTCCTTTGAAGTGGGCCATTGGGTGACTAGATGCAAAAGAAGAGGTTTAAAAAACCCATAAATGTGTTTTATCCAAGGTTGTCATCCGCAGCCAAGATTATTTTTCAACGGCAGAGATCCATCAAGAAAATTATATCGGCGGTTCACAGGTATCCAGGATCTGAAAGTTGTCCAAAATTTAGTATCAGGGCAAAGACCCAAGATCAAGGGATGAGAAAGTTTTCAATCTGGGTCGTCAGATCATCTTTTTAGGATTTTGTGAGTCGAGAAAGTAAGAAAGAAGAGTCATCAGAACTCATGAAACGCGAAATACCAAAGTGATCTTGGTAGTCCAACTAGAAGAACATGTAGCACGAGCATAGCATTTCGATGACCCGCAGGAAGGAGCAGTCAAAGAGAGATTCATGAAAACTTGTGAAATGCAAAGTCACAAAATCATCCAAGACGTTCACTCTAGCAGGATGCGTGGCACCAGATCCGAGCCACAGAAAAAAAAATTTGGAAAATCTTACATCAAAAGTGTCGACATCCCAGGTCCCGAAACACTGATATCATTTGGGTCGTCCGATCGAAGGGGATGCATGGCACTCGATCTGAGCAATCTGATTTCTGTTATCATAGGTTTGAGAATAAAGTGCAACACAAGTTTGTAAAGCGCAAAATTGTGACGCGCCTAGGGACTAGGCTCACGGTCACTGCCCAGGGTCATACGGAAGCAAGTCTAGCTGAAAGGTATTCTCCTGATCGAGCGGCGGGTGGCTGGAGTTTTCGAAGAGGCAATCTTGGTTGTCGGCTTTAGGTGGATCCAACTTTTGATACATACGGGTCATTACACAATTTCACGTATCGGGTTATTTGAAGTCAAGGGGAGTGAAAACTCCCAAATTGTGAAATCCAAAAATTTTATAGGGGATAGGCACGAGGTCACAGCTCGTGGTCACATGGGACAAAGGAAAGAGCTGCACAAATATCAAAATGCCTGAGTCGGTTACAAAGAAAGATCTGCATGACCTTTGGACACCAAAATTGACTGGAGAGAGTCGTGAGTCTACCTGGAGCATTCATGGGTGTCAGGGCTCCATCTTGATCATGATGTAGTTAGTTAATGAAAATCATGGAGGAGCCAACCATGGAAAATAGAGCTATCAACCCATGGTACCCCTATGAGTGGTTTTTCCTGCAAGCCCATACCGATCCGAGATCGCGTCTGACAGAAGAATGCAAGTGCGGCCTGACAGAGGAATATGTAGACGCCAAGCCTTGAATATACTGACCAGAGTGTGCTTCTATAAGGGGGGTGAGTTTCTTTGAGTATATATACTCAGTTTTAATATTTTGTGAGGGTCAATGGTTGAGCGAAGCTCCTGATTTGTAAAGTTTTAATGAACACTCTGGTTCTCTGGTTATGTATATGCTTTGAGAATTCTTGTTTAATGAAAGTCAACTTTCTTACTCACTCTTGTTTCCCTTTGATGCTGAAAGAGTTCATGATTGATTGATTCACTTGAATTATTGTGACTGCAATATGATGAATGTTTGATTATAGTGCTTTTGTAATTCCTTTCAGTTTCCTTGAAATTTTAATTCGAGAAGTTCTTGTGTTTAATTGTTCCTCCTTGGGTTTTCGAAATACCAAATGTCCATAGAATACCCCTTCACTCTCCTCAAGTTATTCCTCCTACTCGCCACTATACTAAACTTACTGACTGAACCTAGAACAAGACCTCACCTGCTTGTGCTTTCCAACCCAATTTTCTGAGTTAGAATGATACCATCCTGATTCTGCGTCCATTAGACCACATTTAAATTTATCCTTTCTGACATACAAATTAATGGGTATTAGGCTTACCTATGTCACAATCAAGAGGTGACTTCTAGTGCTAACATTTCTGGCACCGATGTCGGGGACAAAATTGAAGATTTTCCCTGGGATTAAATGACAAAGCTTACTATTTCTGAAGGTGCATAAGAACTTAGTACATTGAGATTGCAACTGTGCACCTGGCGACTCCACTGAGGCAACTCCACTTTATCGGCTCCACTATTTCAGTGAAATTGCATTTGGCTACACCTGGTATCCCCTGGGAGAACACAACGATCAGATCTGGTCTTTGATGGTGAATAAAGACCAGACACACCCATTCTGTATATATTTCACCTGGCGACTCCATGATTAAAGATCGATTGGTGATTCCATTGGTTCGAGATGGAGAAAATCTTGGCTCAGAGGTTTTCTCCCTTTAATTTCTCCTGTGTTCCTGGTTTTCCAAATGTTGTCCCTACTATAAATGAATGGGGTGACTATTTGCCCATATTTAGAGAGCATAGGGAGGACAGCCCCACTCAACATCTCCACAAGTTTCATGAACTCATGCACCAATGGGAGATACATAATTAATATGTATTATTAAAAATGTTCATGGTCTCATTAGCAAGGGATGCCCATGAGTGGTATCAATCCTTGCCCCTTGCTAGCATATCCTCCCTAGAACAGTTTCATGTAGCCTTTAATAAGCATTGTCAAAGGTATTATTCATCTGAGTTTATCTGTCATAATTGTTGTAAGGGATGTGATGGCCATGGTCAAGGTATGGCTATTTCTAATGAAAGATATGAGGATGAGGACCATAAGGAGGATGGAGATTCTTTGGGAAAAGCAATGGAACTGGTAAAATGTCTCTCTCCTAAACTAGAAAGGTTGGAATCTGAAGAAGGCGCAGAGGATTTTCCAGTCCTTGAAGCGGATCTTCTTGGAATCTCTACTGAAGATGATAATGAATATTTCAAAGTTGTAGAGGCATTAGATTTTTCCTTTGATGAGCCCACTTGTTACCCATGATTTTGGTCATCATGATGATGTATTGATGATGGTGTACTCAGGCTCTTCATATGAACTTTCTCCTGAGAAAAGTTACTTTCATCTCTTCCGAGAAAACTCATTTTTGAAGAAGGTTCACAGGTTGCTAGTACATTTGGCTGCGAGAATGCTTGATTCTCACAGGCTACCTTAATCCAGGGTGTGAACTTCTCACACTGTGTTGAACTACTAGGGTACGAACTCTTCCTAAAGCAAGTAAAAGAATGAATTCTCGATGCTTCTAGAAGGGAATCTTCTAGAAGGATGGGTTGGCATTCAAATGGTTATCCTAGTACTGGATTCCCTGATATTTTGGGATCATTCTTATCCAAGTAACTAATTCATTCTCTCCTATATATTGAGGGAATTATCATGGAAAAGGTTAAGCAAGATTCATTGGAGAATTGGTGAAAGAATTGTGTCAAGGACTCTTTATTGAACAACAGCTTGGAGACTCTAGCAAGTCTATCAAGAGGATTTGATATTCTTCATGCAAGGATTGAGCAAGTGTGTGTGTCAGAGCCAAGAGACATCGAAAGGAAGTTTGCGACATCAAGGCTTAGGTTGTAATCTTTACTTTCCATTAATATGATATAGTGGCATGTCCCTTTCCCATAAAGCTATTTCCACTTTATTGTGTAATTCCTTGATCATACACATAGGTTAATTGTTGAATATATTTTGCTATCTTCACTTTGGTTGGTTTGTGTTGTCTTGGTATTGACTTCACGAGAGGAATGGAGTGAAGTGGGAGCAACAAAGACCCTAGGAAGCGATAATAAGGTATGTTACTTGTTCATTCCTCCTAGTCAATTCAATAGTCAAAACTTAGGGAAAGAGTCACGTCCTGTCTTGTTTTGTTCTATATCCAGGTGGATCTAGGGAGATCAGTTAGTGTCCGCACCTACTTATTAGTCCGATAACAAAATTGGCGACTCCACTGGGGATCAATCCCATTTTCTTTGTGGCTTTTGGTGTTTTTCTATGGCCATTTTCTCTTGTTTTACTTTTCTCCTTTCCTATCAATCTCTGAGTCTTCAGGATATCTGGATAGACCCTCTGGGTCCAGAGTCCTTTTTAAATTTTGCATCATTTTCTAAAATTTTGACTATGTTCAGACATTCTCGCACTGCACTTCACTGCAGCCTGCGAGAATTGGTAGGGTTTGCACTCTGCCTTTAGGTTTCAGTGCGAGGTTCTCGCACCTTGCTCAAGGGTCACCTGCGAGAATTAGTGATTCTCGCACTGTGTAATGCTACTAGCCTGCGAACTCTTATTTTCAAAAATTTGGATTTGACTTTTGGCGTTTTTAACTGCCTAGATCAATTTAGGTGCCTCATAAGAGTTTCTTGGACCATTGATTGATTTATTTCTTGTCGTCATTTTCGTACATGAACAGTCTTAGGATTTCAAGGCTCTTCTTGTCACTTTTGTCTTGACTTTCGTTTCTTGACTTTTCTCGGCAAAACCATTCTCTCTGATTTCAGAATTTGAGTGTGTTTGATTAGTTAAGGACTAGTGATTGGTAGAAAGTTGAGTTTTATTGGTCTTTATCATTTTCATTGTTTGAAAGGTCATTTTTCTTATGCACTTGAAAAGACTATATTGGTTTGATCTTTATTTTTGTTTTCGTTGAAAGAGTGGATTAGGTGTATATCATTGTTTTCTCATTTGGCTTTTGATTTTCTGTACTCTCATTGGCATAGTGAGGGTCCTTTTTGAAAAGTGAACAAAAGTTTTTCTTTCAAAAAATTGTTTTTTGTCTTCAAAAACATTGAAAATCAAATTGTTGAGATTATTGAAAAAGACACAATAGAGAATTGTCATTTGATGCGTGATTTGTTGCATTTGCATTTTAAAGGAAATTTTGCATTGTAGTTCAAGGTTGATCTGGAAAACTTTCTCTCTCTCCCATACATAGGCTTCATTGAACGAAAAGTGATACATTTCATTCTCATCCTTGCATTGTTGGGTCAGAGTCATACAACATAAGTTTCACCTCCGTTTCCTTTGAGTAAACAACAACTTTTAATAACACTGCATAATCATAAAATTTATCTAGTAACTCTTTTCTAGGGCTCTATTACACCAACATTTAGCTAGGCTAGCTCTTTGGAGTAAGAAGAGAGATACATTCTCCAAAATCACAAAACACACAATAGAATCTTGTGTTAGGGAGTGTTAAATTCCATTTGCAACATCTTGTCCTGGGAAGCCCTTCTCACACAAGGGTCAAGCACGAGGTCACATTGGTCTTGATAGTGTTACTCACCTTGCTTTGTTAATATCAGTGTAGAGATTGCACGTATCACGGGGATCACTCAGAGGTATACCCACAATGATGAGTGGAAGCCTTTTGAGTTGATTTTAGGCTAGATACCCTTCCCTTGCGTGTGGATCGGATTGTCGACTATCCCCCCAGGCTTGTTTGTTGTTGGTGGTGACCTTAGTGGCCTATCTATCTAGGTTCTTACCCAAGGTGACTGTGGAGGGGAAAGTCTTCATGGTACCTGGAATTAACGTTGACCAAACTCACTCGGGCTCCTTGGAGGGTATACCCACGATTATGTGTGGCAACGTGCACCAAGGTGTAAGCCTGTTAATTAGTTCCTCAGTGTAAATTTTCCACTCTAGCCCCGCCCCTTCTCGTCTTGTTGTTGCGACGTTGGATTTCATCACCAACTAGTGGCTTCGGAATTAGAAGGTCTTGTTTGCTTGGTGTTGCTTCCTAGATTTTGTTTACTAGTGCGTGTTGTTTGTTTCTCGAAGTTGACCATAGGATTTTCTTCGTGAAGTTTGTCACTCATTTACAATAGCTCCTCCACGTTGTTCACATAGAATGCAGTGTTTATCTCCAGAGCATCTGGAAGGTTCTCAACCCTTGCCTACAAGTACACCTGAGAGCTCTCCTCGGCAAAGTGAAGCCACAATCGTCACCACACCACAAGTGGAACGAACTAACTCTCTAGAACGTTTTCAAATTACAAATACTCAAGAGGAATTTTGACTTCACCCCGATTCTGAGATACGTTTTATGCGAGTAGACTCTTCCGGAGACTTAATTGTTGTGTATTCCGGATCTCCGACTGGACCCTTTCCAGGTATAGAAGGCCAAGATCCTTTTTGGTATACAAGTGTTTTTCGGTGAGACCTTTTTGGTCCAGGTTCACCTTTGATTTCTGAGATCAACCCCCCTGTGATTTCTGAAATGTCTGATACAAAGACAACACCAGTGACTACCAGTTATCACTTTACCGTCCCTGTCGAAATGGCCCATCTTGCAACCACTACGAGTGTTCCAACTGGGTTTACTGTGGTTAGTCTTGCTCCTATCAACACACCACGAATGCCCAATGTCGCTCTAACACTACAACCTAGATATCGTGCATTGAATGCTTCCATTCCTACTCCTGCGCAAACACCATCCGGCTCTCCTAGTGGTCCTTCTTCTTCTGGGCATTTTCTTCCCCTTTTTGTCCAAACACTCCCTCAATTTCATTTTGGAGGACCTTCTTTGTCCTCTGATGGCAATCCTAATCCTAGTGGTGTTACTCCGTCATTCGCTCCAACGTATCAGTTTCCGGTTAGTGGAAAATCTCATCAAGGTAGTATAACTCAACCTCCTCTCAGTTGGCAACTTCCAATTGGAACACCACCTTCGATGGGAGGACCGACCCCACCTTATGGGAAAAACATACCTCCATCCTTGGCCCAGTATTGGAATCAGTTGATACAAAATCCTCCTCAATCGACTGGGGGGCAACAGTTTCCAGCTGCGTCCATAACACCCCCTAGCATGGGCCAACCATATCCAAGTTCGTTCAATCCCATTTGGGGGGCGAATGCTCAAACTAAAGCCCTTGTTCCAGGATATAATCCGATGAGTTACTATCCTGTTCAACCAACACCGAATATGCCTATATATTCACATTATATGCAAACTGCTTATGGTCCTACTGGTTTGCCAACAGGGATTCCTCCCCAAACCCACCAGTACCAGTAGGTGAATCGACAGTTACCTTTTCTCGCCACTTTGGATCTTCCAGATTTGTCAAGCTTTTTAAATGATCCTATTCATCACTCTCCCCAATGGCCTGTTATCCCAGCCAAGCTTCCATCGGACATTCCTAAATTCGACAGCAAAGTTGGAGAGGACCCAAACAATCACGTTATGACTTTTCACCTATGGTGTTTATCCAACTCGTTGATGGATAACTCTATTCGTTTATGTCTTTTTCAACGAACCCGTACCGGTTCTGTTGCGAAGTGGTATATTGAATTACCACGAGGTTTCTTCTCTGATTTTAACACCCTAGCTATGGCTTTCCTTACGCATTACCAATTACCAATCCGTTATGACATGGGAACCAATATTTTGACTTCCTTCAAACAAACTAAAGGCACTCATATATCTGATCACATCCATGAGTGGTGAAGGAGACATCGTCTCATTAAACTTGAGCTCCCCGATCAGTTACTGGCCAAATGGTTTACAAAATCCTTTGTGAACGAAATCGGTAAGGACATTTCCATGGGTGGCGTAGTCATAGAAGAGTAGGCTATAAGTCGTGCTTAATATATTGACCTCATTTATTCACAAACAGGAACCCTTTACGATTTACTACCCGATTTACCTCATCCTAATACTTCCAGCACTTCAACTACTCTAGTTGCCTCGCATGTAGCTGACGGTGTGATTGGTACTGCCCAAGCCCAATCACATTCTGTTTCAAGAAAAAATCCTAAATCTGCTTCTTCTAATGTTCAAAATGCTCTGTCTCCTACCACTCCCACTGGCAAAAATTATGAGGTAAACGCAGTTCAATCTACCCCAGCCGGAAAAAAAAATCTAAAAAGGGGAGAGGCAAGAATAAGGAGGGAAAAAATAATTCTCAAGCAGAGCAAACTAAAACTACCCCTGTTGATGATCGGGATAAGCGCAAACCACGATACCCTTGCCTTATTTGTGGTGATGATCACTACACAAAGGATTGTCCAATGTGCCGAGGTCACTAAGTTCCTTCAAAGAGCTCCAAAACCATCTACACCAGCTGTCTTGTCCCAACCCTTCCCGTCTCAACAACAGGCTCAGTTGGCCATTCATGACCAACCTTCATCTTCTACTACATCATATGTTTTGATGTGTACTGTTGATTCTAAGCAGAACAAAATTGCACTTACAACTCGAGCCAAAGATTATTCTCCTTCTAAGGAGAAGGTTGACGATTTACCCCCTTCTTTGGTACAACCCTCTCCCGTGACTCCACATTCTAATGGTCCTCTTCATCTCGAATGATTGAGTCTCGACACAGTTCTGCGACCCCCACCTAAGGGCGTCGTTTAGAAATCAGCTTTCAATCCTCATGCTCGTGCGGCCCAGAAATACAGCATTGTTGAAGATCTGGCCCAAGCACCTTCTGCGATGTCAACCCTTGAAGTCCTTCAAACTTGTCCCGCACAATGGAAGGCACTGTTGAAAGCTATCGGTGGAATTAACCCAGCAGACACGAATTTAATAGTCTTTGACTTGGACAATCACATTCCTCGGTTACCCCCTCAACTTGCGTTCCAAATCCAAGTTGTTGTTTCTGATAAGAACATTTGTCGAACCGTTATCGACGAGGGTGCCTCGACGTGTGTCATGTCTTTTGCTTGCTGGAAATCCATTGGCTCTCCTTCTTTGAATGAATCACAAAACACTCTTAAAGCCTTCAATGGCTCTATTTTTAAGCCTTACAGTGTTCTTCCTTTGTTTCCCATCACATTAGAAGGTAAGACAATCCAAGTTGAAGTGGAAGTCTTTGATGCTCCCCTTGATTATAATCTTCTACTTGGCTGCAGCTGGATCGATTTCATGCACGTCGTTGTGTCGACAATTTTCCATGTAGTACGTTTCCCTCATGAAGGAAAGGTTGTTACCGTCAACCAACTTGCCTTCTTCAATTCTGATACTCGTACTGGCAACATACCATTTATTGCTAAAACCCCACCGGGTTATGAGAACATTGGTGTAGGCCTTTTAAAGGACTCCTCATTAATGGATACCTTCCCCATTCCACCGCCCGATGTTCCACGCTCGTTTGTTGCTTCTATCAACATGATCTCCACTTTGCCTCACGAACTTCCTGTGTCTCACGATCCTTGGATAGTCCCTGACCTTGGAGATCATATTCGTTTCGGCGACGTAATGTCGTTAAGTCCAATTGAATTTTCCTATCAGGCCATTCAATCGACAACACCTTCTACCCCCTCTCTTGATGAGTTGTCTCCTGGTCCTTTTCATGTTATTTTTCCCACTGATGAGATGATCATGTCCGTCATGGAGGACACCCCTTGGGACGATGGACATCATCGTTCCATCCTCTTTCTGGAGCAGCATACTCTTGAGAACTACCAACAGATTTCGACCTCGTCGACCGTTGTCATCATTTCGACTGTTCTTGAGTCTGCACATGATGTGTTTGTTGAAGGGAACTTAAGTAATATCTCACCCACGCTTCCCGTTGACATATCCGTTAAACCTGGAATCGTCAAAAATATCCATATTGGAGCTTCGTGTTCCCCTGACGAAATAGTCACCTATACGTCCCTGTTCAAAGAGTTTCGTGACATATTCGCCTGGAGCTATGAAGAAATGTCAGGTATCGATCCTGAGATTGTGATCCATGAAATTAAGACATATCCTGACGCTAAACCTGTCCGACAACACCTTCGTCCAGTTCACCCACGTAAAGCGACAGCTATCAAGCTTGAAGTCGAAAAACTTTTGAAAGTTGGCTTTATTTATCCGGTGGCTCTCACATACTGGGTTTCCAATCTTGTCTCGATCGACAAGAAACAAGGTACGAATCATGTGTGTGTTGATTATAGGGATATTAATAAAGCTTGTCTAAAAGACAACTTTCCTACCCCTTTCATCGATCAGATATTCGATGACTATGCCAGAAGAGAAATCTTCTCTCTCATGGATGGTTTCTCTAGATATAATCAAATTAACATCATTCCCGAGGATCAACATAAGACTGCTTTTATTTGTCCTTTGGGTACTTTTGCTTACCAGAAACTTCCTTTCGATCTCAAGAACGTTGGCGCTACTTTTCAACGCACTATGTATTACACTTTTCATGATATCAAACATATCGTTCAACCCTATTTAGACGATTTACCGGCTCATTCTATGCACAGAGTCGATCACCCAACCCACCTCTGGGCCATTTTCGTTCGATGTCGGTTCTACCGTATACGTTTAAATCCTCATAAGTGCATTTTATGTGTAGAATCCAATCGTCTTCTAGGTTTTATCGTTTCATGTCAAGGGATTCGGGTGGATCCTTTGAAGGTTGAGGCGATCCTTAATCTCCCTCCTTCTTCCACACTTCGCCAGTTGCAAAGTTTGCAGGGGAAAGCAAACTTTCTTCGTCGTTTTATCCCAAATTACGCAGAGATCACTCGTGGATTTACGTGACTTTTAAAGAAGGATTCTGAGTTCGTCTGGGATACCATTGCCAACAATGCTTTTGAATCTTTGAAGTTGTCCCTAACGTGAGCTCCGCTTCTTTTTCCCCTAGATTACAATCGCGATTATTTCCTTTACCTTGCTGCCTCGGAGTATACCATTGGCATGGTTCTCATCCAAGAGGATGATTCTCACGAAGAACATGTTATTTACTACTTGAGTCGAAGTCTCACGCCAACTAAAATCAAGTATCAACATGTTGAAAAACTGGCCTTGGCTATCGTTCAAGTCGTCCAACGCTTCCGGCACTATATCCTCTCACGCAAAACTACAGTGATTTCCCATTGCAACCCTATGCAACACATTCTGACACGTCAATTGCTAGGGGGAAAATACTCCAGATGGATTGTGATACTCCAGGATTTTGACTTGGAATTCGAATGTGCCAAGTCTAAGAAGTCTTTAATTTTTGCTGAGTTGATATGCGATTTTTCCCATTCTGCAATGGAAAATGTAGCAGCAGATTCATTACTCGATGAATCTCTTTTCCTTATTAGCACTGATGATCTTTGGTATGGGGATATCATTATATATCTCCAAACCCAGAGTTTCTGGCCTACTTTTTCCAGTACTGATTGACGTCGCATACGCTACCAAGCTCGTCAATACAATATCCTCGGGGATACTCTTTATCGTCGGGGGATTGACTCTATTTTTTTGCGTTGTCTAACGTTCGACGAAGCCGAGAAATCTCTGAATAACTTTCATTCCAGAGCATGTGGTGGTCATATGTCTGAGTATGCTACTGCTTAGAAGATCTTACACGCAGGGTATTTTTTTCCTTCTTTGTTTAACGACTGCATTACTACCGTTCAGAAATGACATGCCTGCCAAACCTATAATCAGAAGATTTGCTCACATCCTTCTCCTCTTCAGCCTGTGGTCTCAGTTGGTCCCTTTGTGAAATGGGGCATCGATTTCATGACATGTCACCCTCACTCGGCCGGGGGGCATGGTTACATCATTGTAGTCGTTGATTACTTTACGAAATGGGCCAAGGTGATGCCAACATTTGACAACACTGGAAAGACCACAACATTGTTTCTTTTTAATCACGTAATAGCTCATTTTGGTGTTCCCCAAGCTATCGTCACTGATCACGGTAGCCAATTTAGGATTTTTATGATGTCTGAACTTACTGAAAAGTTGGGTCTTCACCATGATAACTCAACGCCCTATTACCCACAAGCCAATGGCCAAGTCGAAGCGATTAACAAAGTTCTCATAACTATGCTTCGACGAATGATAGGGAT
>JASDQU010438122.1:71661-85816 GCA_032191745.1 Picea mariana
GGAATTAGAAGGTCTTGTTTGCTTGGTATTGCTTCCTAGATTTTGTTTACTAGTGCATGTTGTTTGTTTCTCGAAGTTGACCATAGGATTTTCTTCGTGAAGTTTGTCACTTGTTTACAATAGCTCCTCTACGTCATTCAAGTAGAATGCAGGGTTTATCTCCAGAGCATCTGGAAGGTTTTCAACCCTTGCCTACAAGTACACCTGAGGGATCTCCTCGGCAAAGTGAAGCCACAGTCGTCACCACACCACAAGTGGAATGAACTGACTCTCTAGAATGTTTTCGAATTACAAATACTCGAGAGGGCTTTCGACTTCACCCCGATTCTGAGAGACGTTTTATGCGAGCAGACTCTTCCAGAGACTTAATTGTTGTGTATTCTGGATCTCCGACTGGACCCTTTCCAAGTATAGAAGGCCAAGATCCTTTTTGGTCTACAGGTGTTTTTTGGCGAGACCTTTTTGGTCCAGGTTCCCTGTGATTTCTGAGATCAATCCCCCTGTGATTTCTAAAATCTCTGATACAGAGACAGCACCAGTGACTACCACTTATCACTTTATCGTCCCCGCCGAAATGGCCCATCTTGCAACTACTACGAGTGTTCCAACTGGGTTTACTGCAGTTAGTCTTGCTCCTATCAACACACCGTGAAAGCCCAACGTTGCTCCTACACTACCACCTAGATACCGTGCGTTGAATGCTTCCATTCTTACTCCTGTGCAAACACCATCCGGCTCTCCTAGTGGTCCTTCTTCTTCTGGGCACTTTCTTCCCGGTTTTGTCCCAACACTCCCTCAATTTCCTTTTGGAGGACCTTCTTCGTCCTCTACTGGCAATCCTAATCCTAGTGGCGTTAATCCATCATTCACTCCAACGTATTAGTTTCCAGTTAGTGGACAATCTCATCAAGGTAATATAACTCAACCTACTCTCAGTTGGCAACTTCCAATTGGAACACCACATTTGATGGGAAGAACGACCCCACCTTATGGGAAAAAAATACCTCCATCCTTGGCCCAGTATTGGAATCAGTTGATACAAAATCCTCCTCAATCGACTGGGGGGAAACAGTTTCCAGCTGCGTCCATAACACCCCCTAGCATGGGCCAACCATATCTAGGTTCATTCAATCCCATTTGGGGGGCGAATGCTCAAACTCAAGCCCCTGTTCCAGGATATAATCCGATGAGTTACTATCATGTTCAACCACCACTGAATATGCCTGGATCTTCACATTATATGCAGACTTCTTATGGTCCTACTGGTTTTCCGACAGGGCTTCCTCCCCAAAGCCACCAGTACCCGCAGGTGAATTGACAGTTACCTTTTCTCGCCACTTTGGATCTTTTGGATTTGTCAAGGATTTTAAATGATCCTATTCGTCACTCTCCCCAATGGCCTATTATGCCAGCCAAGCTTCCATCAGACATTCCTAAATTTGACGGCAAAGTGGGAGAGGACCCAAACAATCACGTTATGACTTTTCACCTATGGTGTTCATCCAACTCATTGATGGATGACTCTATTCATTTACGTCTTTTTCAACGAACCCTTACCGGTTCTGCTATGAAGTGGTATATTGAATTGCCACGAGGTTTCTTCTCTAATTTTAACACCCTAGCTATGGATTTCCTTACGCATTACCAGTTACCAATCCGTTATGACACAAGAACCGAGATTTTGACTTCCTTCAAACAAACTAAAGGCACTCATATATCTGATCACATCCATGAGTGGCGAAAGAGACAACCTCTCATTAAACTTGAGCTCCCCGATAAGTTACTGGCCGAATGGTTTACAAAATCCTTTGTGAACGAAATCGGTAAGGACATTTCCATGGGTGGCGTAGTCACAGAAGAGAAAGCTATAAGTCGTGCTCAATATCTTGACCTCGTTTATTCACAAACAGGAACACTTTACGATTTACTACCTGATTTACCTAGTCCTAATACTTCCAGCACTTCAACTACTCCAACTGCCTCGCATGCAGCCGACGGTGTGATTGGTACTTCCCAAGACCAATCACATTCTGTTTGAAGCACAAATCCTAAATATGCTTCTTCTAATGTTAAAAATGCTCTGTCTCCTGCCACTCCCACCGGAAAAACTTCTGAGCTAAACGCAGTTCAAACTACCCCAGTCAGAAAAAACAAATCTAAAAAGGGGAGAGGCAAGAATAAGGAGGGAAAAAATAATTCTCAAGCAGAGCAAACTAAAACTACCCCTATTGATGATCGGGATAAGCACAAACCACGATACCCTTGCCTTATCTGTGGTGATGATCACTACACGAAGGATTTTCCATGACGTGCTGAGGTCACTAAGTTCCTTCAAAGAGCTCCAAAACCATCTACACTGGCTGTCTTGTCCCAACCCTTCCCGTCTCAACAGCAGGCTCAGTTGGTCATTCATGACCAACCTTCATCTTCTACTACATCATATGTTTTGATGTGTACTGGTGA
Organism: Picea mariana; assembly: GCA_032191745.1. Lineage (NCBI taxonomy): Eukaryota > Viridiplantae > Streptophyta > Pinopsida > Pinales > Pinaceae > Picea > Picea mariana. Next base: position 74,125 of record JASDQU010438122.1, read on the forward strand.
TTCTAAGCAAAACAACATTGCACTCACAACTCGAGCCAAAGATTATTCGTCATCTAAGGAGAAGGTTGACGATTTACCCCCTTCTTTGGTACAACCCTCTCCCACAAATCCACCTTCTAATGGTCCTCTTCATCTCGAACGACCGAGTCTCGACACAGTTCTGATACCCCTACCTAAGGGCGTCGTTCGAAAATCGGCTTTCAGTCCGCATGCTTGTGCAGCCCAGAACTACAGTATTGTTGAAGATCTGGCCCAAGCACCTTCTGCGATGTCAACCCTTGAAGTCCTTCAAACTTGTCCCGCACAACGGAAGGCACTATTGAAAGATATCAGTGGAATTGATCCAATGGACATGAATTTAATAGTCTTTGACTTGGATGATCACATTCCTCGGTTACCCCCTCAACTTGCGTTCCAAATCCAAGTTGTTGTTTCTGATAAGAACATTTGTTGAACAATTATCGACAAGGGTGCCTCAACGTGTGTCATGTCTTTTGCTTGCTGGAAAGCCATTGGCTCTCCTTCTTTGAATGAATCACAAAAAACTCTTAAAGCCTTCAATGGCTCTGGTTTTAAGCCCTACGGTGTTCTTCCTTCATTTCCCATCACATTAGAAGGTAAGATGATCCAAGTTGAAGTGGAATTCTTTGACGCTCCCCTTGATTATAATCTTCTGCTTGGCCGCAGCTGGATCGATTCCATGCGCACCGTTTTGTCGACACTTTTCCGTGTAGTACGTTTCCCTCATCAAGGAAAGGTTGTTACGGTCGACCAACTTTCCCTCTTCAATTTTGATACTCGTACTGGCAATGTACCATTTATTCCTAAAACCCCACCGGGTTATGAGAACGTCGGTGTAGGCCTTTTAAAGGACTCCTCGTTAATGGGTACTTTCCCCATTCCACCGCCTGATGTTCCACGCTCATCTGCTGCTTCTATCAACATGATCTCCACTTTTCCTCACGAACTTCCTGCGTCTCACGACCCTTGGATAGTCCCTGACCCTGGAGATCATATTCGTTTCATCGACGTAATGCCGTTAAGTCCGGTTGAATCTGCCTATCCGGCCATTCAATCGGCAACACCTTCTACCCCCTCTCTTGATGAGTTGTCTCCTGATCCTTTTCGTGTTATTTTTCCCACTGACGAGATGATCATGTCCATCATGGAGGACACCCCTTGGGATGATGGACATCATCGTTCCATCCTCTTTCTGGAGCAGCATACTCTTGAGAACTACCAACGGATTTTGACCCCGTCGACCGTTGTCGTCATTTCGACTGTTCCCGAGTCTGCACGTGATCTGTTTGCTGAAGGAAACTTAAGTAATATCTCACCCACGATTCCTATTGACATATCCGTTAAACCTGGAATCGTCGAAAATGTCCATATTGGAGCTTCGTGTTCCCCTGACAAAATAGTCACCTATACGTCCCTGTTCAAAGAGTTTCATGACATATTCACCTGGAGCTACGAAGAAATGCTAGGTATCAATCTTGATATTGTGATCCATGAAATTAAGACATATCCTAACGCTAAACCTGTCTGGCAATGCCTTCGTCTAGTTCACCCACGTAAAGCGGCAGCTATCAAGCTTGAAGTCGAAAAAATTCTGAAAACCGGCTTTATTTATCCAGTGGCTCTCACAGACTGGGTTTCCAATCTTGTCCTGATTGACAAGAAACAAGGTACGATTCATATGTGTGTTGATTATAGGGATATTAATAAAGCTTGTCCAAAAGACAACTATCCTACCCCTTTCGTCGATCAGATTGTCGATGACTGCACCAGAAGTGAAATCTTCTCTCTGATGCATGGTTTCTCTGGCTATAATCAAATTAACATCGTTCCCGAGGATCAACATAAGACTGCTTTTATTTGTCCTTGGGGTACTTTTGCTTACCGAAAACTTTCTTTCGGTCTCAAGAACACTGGCACTACTTTTCAACGCGCTATGTCTTACATTTTTCATGATATCAAACATATCGTTCAACCCTATTTGGACGATTTACCCGCTCATTCTATGCGTAGAGTCGATCACCCAACCCACCTCCAGGCCATTTTTGTTCAATGTCGGTTCTACCGTATACGTTTAAATCCTCATAAGTGTGTTTTCTGTGTAGAATCCGGTCGTCTTCTAGGTTTTATTGTTTCGCATCAAGGGATCTGGGTGGATCCTTTGAAGGTTGAGGCGATCCTTAATCTCCCTCCTCCTTCCACACTTCACCAGTTGCAAAGTTTGCAGGGGAAAGAAAACTTTCTTCATCGTTTTATCCCAAATTACGCCGAGATCACTCGTGTATTTACGCGACTTTTAAAGAAGGATTCCGAGTTCGTCTGGGATACCATTGCCAACAATTCTTTTAAAGCTTTGAAGTTGTCCCTAACGTGAGCTCCGCTTCTTTTTCCCCTAGATTACAGTCGCGATTATTTCCTTTACCTTGCTGCCTCAGAGTATACCATTGGCATGGTTCTCATCCAAGAGGATGATGCTCATGACGAACATGTTATTTACTACTTGAGTCAAAGTCTCACGCCAACTGAAATCAAGTATCAACATGTCAAAAAACTGGCCTTGGCTACCGTTCAAGTTGTCGAATGCTTCCGGCACTATATCCTCTCACGCAAAACTACGGTGATTTCCCATTGCAACCCTATGCAACACATTCTGACATGTCAATTGCTAGGGGGGAAATACTCCAAATGGATTGTGATACTCCAGGAGTTTGACTTGGAATTCGAATGTGCCAAGTCTAAGAAGTCTTTAGTTTTTGCTGAGTTGATATGCGATTTTCCCCATTCTGCAACGGAAAATAATGTAGTAGATTCATTACCTAATGAATCTCTTTTCCTTATTAGCACTGATGATCTTTGGTATGGGGATATAATTATATATCTCCAAACCCAGAGCTTTCAGCATACTTTGTCCAGTACTGATCGACGTCGCATACGCTACCAAGCTCGTCAATACATTATCCTCGAGGATACTCTTTATCATCGGGGGATTGACTCTATTTTTTGACATTATCTAACGTTCGACGAAGCTGAGAAAGCTCTGAATGACTGCCATTCCGGAGCATGTGGTGGTCATATGTCTGGGTATGCTACTGCTTAGAAGATCTTATGCGCAGGGTATTTTTTAGCTTCTTTGTTTAACGACTGCATTACTGCCATTCAGAAATGCCATGCCTGCCAGACCTATAATCAGAAGATTCGGTCACATACTGATCCTCTTCACCCTGTGGTCTCAGTTGGTCCCTTTGCGAAATGGGGCATCGATTTCATGACATGTCACCCTCACTCGGCCGGGGGGCATGGTTACATCATTGTAGCCGTTTATTACTTTACGAAATGGGCCGAGGCGATGCCGACATTTGACAACACTGGAAAGACCACAACATTGTTTCTTTTTAATCACGTCATAGCTTGTTTTGGTGTTCCTCAGCTATCATCACTAATCACGATAGCCATTTTAGGAAATTTATGATGTCTGAACTTACTGGAAATTTGGGTCTTCGCCATGATAACTCAATGCCCTATTACCCACAAGCCAATGGCCAAGTCAAAGCGATTAACAAAGTTCTCATAACTATGCTTCGACGAATGATAGGGATTCATAAAACAAGTTGGCACACAATGTTGTTTTCGGCATTGTGGGCATACCGGACATCTGTCAAGTCCGCTACTGGGTTTACACCTTTTCAGTTAGTCTATGGTGTGGAAGCCATTCTCCCTATCGAATGCGAGATACCCTCTTTANGTTGTTGAACTCCTACCCAGCACTTCTGCTAAAGAAGAATGTCTATTGTATCCGATGCGATTAGATGAAACTCGACGTGATGCCACCCTAGTCATAGAAGCTCAAAAAAAGAATGTCAAGGCCCAATACGACAAGCATGTCAAGCCTTGCGTTTTCTCCGAAGGTGATCTTGTTCTTCTCTATGAACAAGATCGAGATATGTTAGGAGCTGGGAAATTCAAACCCTTGTGGTGAGGTCCTTATATCGTTCGATGAGTTTTGGAAAAAGGAGTATATGAGTTGGTAGATTACGATGGTATCCCTTTGAGTGAACCCAAGAATGGGTTGTACTTGAAGAAGTACTATGCCTAAAATTATCTGTGCACAAGTACTTGTATTTTAATGTATCATACTTTTTGTGTGTTAGTATAGCTTTCTTTTGTCGTTATCTGGTCTCTGCCCTTATGTGACGTTGTGTTTGATTTCCAAATGTCGGAGTCTTTGCTACCCTATATTGTCTTCGTTGATGGCGCTAGCCATAGTACTCAAAAAACTTGCTTCCGCTGCGTGGGCGATTTACACCCCTACAAACGAACTTGTCTCCTTACCATGCATGTGTCTTGGCCGTGCGACCAACAACATTAAAGAGTATAGCACCTTTATTGAATTATTGGTTGATGTTATCTCACTTGGAATTCGTCATTTGGTTGTGCGACTTGACTCGCAGCTTGTAGTACTACAGTTAAGTAATATCTACTCTATTCGAAGTCCTACTTTGTTAAGGGTATATTTTCGAATTCGCCTCTTGGAACGTTATTTTGATCACATTGAATATCAACATATTCCTAGATGTCTAAATACATTAACGAATGCATTGGCTAATTATGTATTGGATAGACATTTGAATCATTTATAAATCAATCACATCAATATTTACAATATAAGGTAAACCGGTAGAAGCCGTCTGTATATATATAACGATCAAAATAATTTTTTACAAAAAGTTTGTCCGAAGACCAAAATGTCAAAATATGAAGTTCATAGCTTCTACAAAGTAATGTCATGGATGACATTCACGGTAACACACGACTACCCGAGCAACTCTACGGAGCAGTCGACTCATGGATGTTGATACTCCTACAGTATGACATTGATCGCGCCGTGGAACCTCTTCCAGAGACATGTCTGGAATATCTGCGGTCAAGCCCTCCATATTTTGTTCCACCACTTGATAATCCTCAACATATTGTGGCACTGTCACTACCTCTCCTCGCCGTTGGATGGGAGAAATGTCAGGAGGTCTGTAAGGTCCAACATCTGTGTTATCAACAAACGATTTTGTATTAGTCTTTGGACGAACATATAAAACAAAAACATTTGAATATGATAAAAATTCACAAAACATTTAAAAAAGAAAAATGTGTGCACTTATTACCAAGGTCCCCCCACTAAGCATCCTCTGGCAATACTAAATCTGGATCTCCTTAGAAATCCAAGCCGACATAAGCATAGTCATCAACCATCAAACAGCTGTGGTTGAAGCCAGTCAAAGAAAGTATCATCATATTTTATGATCGGTTCTGCTACGTGTCGGGCCATGAGTTGACACCATCTCAACATCCTTGGATCCCTGGGACCCGATATATTTCACTCAACCTGCAACCTCAGTAATGGAACCCTCTCTAGGAAGAAAGACACCAACAAAGATCCATACCCAAATTTCTTCAGGTCACCTCGTCTGCACTTGGTCAACTGCTTTTTTATATTGCGAAGCACAACATCTACCCAGTTGAACACTCAAGGCTTAGTACACTCAATAGAATACTGGAAGTAACTCTGTAATGCCATGTGAGGAGAAAAACTCCCAGCCATTCGAGCTATGGTGAATAGGATAGTACATAGGGTCAAATCTCATACCCCCCAGATAGCTACTTTTCCTTTCTTTCTCTCAGCCTGGGGAACACAGTGTATACGACAATACTCACCCATCTTTAGCCCACCACCTCTACTACCAGTCAGAATCACATAGTACCCTCACCGTGACAATCCAGTCAAAAAGTAAATGTCCTCAATATCTAAGGACAGTGTGTGGACCCCCACATGAAATACTTGCTGATCAGGGTCCCACATACGCACCAGGTACTCTAACAACCTGACTTGGGCCCTCATGCTCGGGATACGAAAGTATTTCAAGAGTCCACAGTCTCTCAAAGCGGCAATAGTAGGTGGATTATTTTCGGCCATTGCATTGTCTTCTTCGTGCTCCCTTTCGCGCCATTCAAGCACCATTTTGATGGCCAATTATCTGCATAAGGAACACAAAAAGAAGATTAGCAACTTTTTTCATGATTTGGTTCTTGTTCATTGGGTAAATTTTAAAAAAAAAATTGAGCTTTGTGGTTATTGCAGGTGCCCTGTGTGCACAGTGCGAGAACCTCACAGGCTTCCCATGGGTCACCTGCAAGAATCACCCATTCTCACAAGTCCCATGTAGCCTGCCTGCGAGAATGGCAGCGCGCAAGTAGGGCTTGGAAAATCAAATAAAAAATGACATTTTAACCAATCAAATTGCAAAATTAAACCATGAAAGTGTTAAGGACAAAAAGCCTACCTTACTGTTGCTGACGAATCGCTGAATGGACGATCGTAGCTCCCGGAAATTGATGTCGAACTCTGAGGGTAAAAGAGGGGTTTTTTGGAGCTCAAATAGTGGAAAGGTAAAAATGATGTGGTAAAAAGAGTATTTACTCCTTTTTATCTACTTTTACTATGTCATTTGGTTTTTTCTGATTATTTATCTATTAAAACCTAATCCCTAATGTCATTTTGAGTGTAACTTTTGCAGGAGTGATGATTTTAATGGTCAAATACAGGGATATGGATATGTTTTTCTTTGACATCGCGTGTTTTTGATTATTTTTTATGGTTTTTATATAAAAACCTCGAGCGTGGTCTTTGTCCGTTCTTGCGCTCGTAAAAACATGAGAACGCGATTGAGCATACTTTTATAACTTTTTCGGACTCAACAAGGTTATATGAAAAAGGAACCCCCCTGGAGTCCTCTTTAAGCTCTTTTCAGACTCTCTAAACATGAAAAGATCATCGAGCGACCTTGCTATTTTCACGCTCGATAAAGTATTTGAAGTAAGCGTCTGGTGAGCGATAATTTATCTCTTTTTCGGTCTCATCCAGACTATTTTACGAAAAAGGAAATGAGAGAGTTCTCTTTTAAGTGTTTTTCCAAACTCTATAATCATGAAAAACCTTCAAGTTTTCTATCTCTGGACTCATTAAACAAATTTTGATAGACCCGTGATGGGACCGAACCACTCCTTCTTAGGGTTCATTAAACATACTCTGAGGGACTCGTCTGAAGGATGAGCTTACATCAACAAGCATATGTTATCCTCCTCAAGNAGGGATATGTTTGTCATCTTTGTATTGATTGGCAGTAAGTGTCGCTCTTGAATATGACACCCCCTATTCATCATTTAAAACCTATTTGGGAAATCCATTTGTCTCTCATTTGATTTGCTACAAGGTCATTCCCTGTGTCGTCTTTGAGTCAATGCTGCCAAATCATTGGTTGTGTCATTCATATGTTGAATATTTCATAAATGAATTATTTGGCATTATACTCCCAAATATTCGAGTGGTAGACATAAATAGGCTCTATATTAGATGGATCCCAACTCCAGTTCATTAATGGGAAGGGTGTCATGAAGCAAATGGAATCCATGATGTAAGCAGGCATAAAGAACGAAGCCACTTTCTTACTTGCCCTCTGCGCTTGATATTCGGTAATTCGACTAGTCAAATTGTCAGACAACAGTTTGGCCCAGTCGAAGGAGAATCCTTCGACAACTGTATCAATGAGCGGTACCCATGGGAGGAAAAAATGTGTAGTGTCCTCCCTCCCATACAACCTATAGGCCATCATTGCTATGTACTTGAATTGTGGATCCAAGGAGGAGATTGAATAGATCCTGTTAGTGTTGGCCCTGAATTTCATGGGGTGTGAGACCCAATCTTTGATCAGATCAGACAAACTTCTTGCATACTGCTCGCACTCCTTCTTCTTGAAACCTTCTAGAAATTCAACATTGTGCATGACATTTGGTGTGGGTGACAATTTATGCATTACCCGCAAATATTCTGGCCTGAAAGTCCCAATCGTTACCTTTTGTTTGCTGATAATCATTTTGGTTGGGATATCCACATGGTCCAGCACCCACCTGATCATATCATAATAGGTAAGAAGTTGGGGCCTTGCCGTTATTTTGTGCATATCTTCTTGAGCGATGATTTTTTATTTGGTTGATAAGTTGTCGTTCTTGTTGTCTCTAGAATCATCCAAACAGCTTACAGACTCAGATTGCAGAATGTTGGAAACATATGACCAAGTCTTGATAGCATTAATACTCTGTGGAGAGGTATTAGAAACCACGTCTAAACCCTGACCTGAACTCTCGACAGCTTCCTTGGATGTTTTTCGTGGAGCCATGATAGAGAAACCTGCAACTGGACTTCCTGTCGAAAAAATTGAAAAGCACAAAACAATGGTTATCCTGGTGAAATGGTTATGTGCACAAATAGAAATGAAAACTGAAATAATGAAGGAAAAACTCTCTATCTTGGTCATTTAAACCCATGGGTGTCCTTGCCAATAGAACGGTCAAATCGCTTAATAGAAAGATTTAGAAGTAAAAACGAGATCCTACTATCTATCAGCTCACTGTAATTCAAATAAATGCCATAAATGCTTGACGAGTCGAAACATGAAAAAAAACAAAAACATTTAAAACTCACTCCATAGATGGTGTGTGTTAAAGGTTGTTTAATGCATTGATTAATCCAGTTTAGTTCCTTTAATTAAGTATGTTTTAGTATTTAATCCCCTTTTTTTGGCATTCTCCGTATCGGAAGATTTCTCTCTTAACCTTTGAGCCCCCAAAACATGAAATCGTGATGATGCAATTTAGTTGATTACTCATGATCTAACTTAAGCTCTTAATTAACCCATGCTTAATTAATGAATATCACGACTTTGCGACTCGGAGCTACGAAGTTACTTCTTTTTGGGAGAGCGATCGCCGAGTAGCGAAATCACGATAGTGCTTAACTAAGGTTTAGAGTGAGTTACTCCTGACACTAACCTGGGTAAACTTTTAAAACCTTTGTCGCCACTTCACGTGTCAGGATACTAAGGACAGTGGGTAGCATCACAAAATAAATGAAATCCCGAAACTAGCTTTTTGGTCTTAAGTATAACATCTCACTTATTTAGAAGAAAGCGGCTCCAACATTATCCATGTCGATTCATTTTTGGTCGAACACATTTTCCTTGTCTCGTCATCCGACCCCTAGTATGGAGACATCGTTCTCTATCTTCAAACCTTGAAGTTCCCTCAGCATCTCTGGCGAGATGACCGATGGTGTGTACGATACCAAGATAAGAATTACACTATCGTTGATGACACTTTTTATCGCCGAGGAATAGACAATATCCTACGTTGTTGTTTAAATCATGGGGAAGCCAAGTCATTCCTAAACGATTTCCACAGTGGGGCTTGTGGTGGTCATCTATCCGGGCTTGCAACAACCTATAAAATTTTGCGAGCCGATCATTTCTAGCTATATATCTTTAAAGATTGTGTTGAAGCAGTTAAGAAGTGTCACCCCTTCCAGGTGTTCACTCACAAAATGGGCTCGCATCCAGCCCCTCTTCACCCAGTCATTACCGTCTGTCCCTTCACTAAGTGGAGGGTGGGCTTCATGGATTGCAACCTAACTTTGGTTGGGGGGCATAAACACATTATCGTGGTCGTCGACTACTTTACTAAGTGGGTCGAGGCCATGCCTACAATTAAATCCGACGGGAAGATTTTTGCCTTCTTCGTATTCAATCAAATTATCGGTCAGTTCGGTATCCTGAGTGATATTGTCACTGATCATGGCAGTCACTTTCAGAACGAAATGATGGAAGAGCTAGCATCCAAGCTGGGGTTTAAACATGGTCATTCTTCCCCTTACTACCCCCAGGAAAATGGATAGGTAGAGGCTGTCAACAAGTCTCTCAAGATCATTTTGCAGAAAATTGTCAGCCGAAGTAAATCTGACTCACATATTATGCTATATCCCGCACTCTGGGCATACCAAACCTTGGTTAAGACTGCCACCGGATTTCCCCCTTTCCAGTTATTACATGGTGTGGATTTGATATTACCTATTGAATGCAAACTCCCTTCTCTTAAGTTGGCAATCGTGCTCCTACCTGACACTTTTGATATCAAGCGACGCCTTGTACACCTAGTGATTCTTGACGAGCAGAGTTGAGACACCTCTATGGCTATCGAGGTGAACAAAAGACGTGTCAAGGTCCAATACAATAATTCTGTCTGTCCTCGGTTGTACGCTGAGGGTGACTTGGTCCTCTTATATGATCAAGCCAAAGAACCGTTGGGGGCAGGAAAGTTTAAACCCATGTGGCACGGTCTTTATATTGTGTGATGTGTCTTAGAAAAAGGAGCCTATGAGTTACAAGATTATGAAGGGAATATGTTGGTCGAGCCCAGGAATGGGCTCTACTTGAAAAGATATTACGCTTGAGCCCCAAGCTTGGGCGGAACTCTTTTTTTCCCTTGGTTGGCAGATGTCAACAAAGTCTTTGATCTACTTAGGATTCACAGACAGAGCCAGTCATCATACACAGAACTTGGATTCCGCCGCTTGGGTGGTTTTCTCACTCGAGGGTCTACTGGTGTCTTCAGTTGGCGTATGCCTAGGGCCATCCACGAATAATGTGGTCGACTATAGCGTCATTATAGAAATTTTGTGCGATGCTATCTCACATGCTATTCGCTCTTTAGAGGTTCACCTGGATTCCCAATTAATAGTATGTCAGTTGAACGACAGTTACAGCGTGCATGATCCTACTTTACTCTGATGATTCCTATGGGTATGTCTTTTAGAACGACAGTTTGATTTTATTACTTATTATCACATTCCTAGGAGTTCTAATCATGTACCAGATGCTTATGCTAATTTCATTTTAGATTGGAATTTGTCACACAAGTAAAGAAAAGAAAACCATCTCATCAATGTACACATTGTAATATAAGTAAAGCCGAATATCCATGTTTTATATATATTTCAAAAAATATGGTGTTTATAGTACAAAATTGGGGCTAACACCCTCAATACACATATATGGTTGATAATACAAGATCCACGAAATCTACGCCTATGGCGTCAGATCTGTGTCATGATAAAAAAATACAGTGTTTGTGAGACGCCGAAAGAGTTGCACCCGAGATCTGGTCACACCAACCACTTGCCGTTGCATGGCCTCTGGCAGATCCTCTACCTGAACCATCAGAATCCTATGAGTCAAATGAGATAGGTTTCCCTGCACGTTTTGAAGGAATGTCTTTTCTTCTCCTCCCACACCTCATCTCCCCAGTGCCTCTGACGATTTCAGGGAAGGTCGTCTGGCCATTGCAGACCCATGTCTACATCACACAAGTGTCTAGTTAGTACTTAAGAATCATCCAAAAATATTTTTGTTTTACTATACAAAAATAAATAAAAATGAAATATCTAAAAAAAATTGTAAGGTAGCTAGAGAGGTAGTGGGGGGGCCTAGAGGGCCCATAGTGATAATAGTGGAGGTCATTCAATGTAAGGTGGACTAGGTCCACTATTTTATTAAATAAGGCCCGCTATGGTAGTTAGATATAATAAATGTAACAGGACTTCTTAGAAGGTTCTAATTCTAGAGGAGAGCTGTCAGGGGTGCTGCAATCTTTCCATAGTTCTTGACGAACTTGCGATAATATCCTGTGAGGCCCAAAAATCCACGCAGGCTTTTGAGAGTCTTAGGGTGCGGCCAATCTTGCATGGCTTCAATCTTCTTCGGGTCCACCCTGACACCATCCTTGCCCACTAGATGAC
>JASDQU010438123.1:4375-17308 GCA_032191745.1 Picea mariana
AAAAAGATTAAAAAAGCATGAACATTGTTGATTCAAGTGTACATGGTCAGAGGTTGTGACTACTGGTCATGGGATCGAGGTAGATAGATAAATAGAGATGTAGTCAAGCTCACAGGAGTCAAGCTCACAAGGCCAAGAGGAGTGATGGAGCAGATAATGATGGAGCAGATAAACCTCACAGGAGAGCATAGTTCGCGCAAAAGTCGGGAACATTATGTTGCAGAGCTCAGAGCTCAGTGTCCGGGACCTCTAAGCAGTCTGTCATAGTTACAGAGCTCTAAGGGGATTCGGATACAAATGTATGAGATACATTAACCATCAATAACCTTGCTGTTTAAAACAAAACTACAGTAACAGTGAAATATCTACAAAGATATAAAAAGCAACAGTGAAATTTTATAAATATCTGGGAAATGCAATGTTATCGCGCACATCTCCGTCAGTATAGATGCCGGAATAACGTCGATCTGTGGTGATTTCGATTTTGTTGAAATCAAAATCTCGATGTTCGTTCTTTTTTGTTTTCCAAGTTCGTTAAAATATGATAGGAGTGTTTTTCCGGATTCATCAAATCATTGTTTTATTTAGATGTTACACATCTAAGATACGAAGAAAATCTGATCAGTAACAAGATATGTATATGAAAAATTAGGTTAAATTTTAGTACATAGCTGATTAGTTATATACTGGAATACAAAAAAAAATTCATTACCTGGAATTAATTGTAGTGGATAAAGTTGGGATCCAGTTTTGATTAATCTTTCAGTCACAATTTTTATTTAGGTTGTTAGGTTGTTTTTCAATTTTTATGGTTTTCTAGATTTTCTATTATGACTAGTAAGAATTTTGGCCTTTTCAATATAAATGTGATATTTAGTTTTGTGGAGTGTTCCATCAAAGTTGAGGGAAGAATTGAATTGTGTTTGGATAGACTCATCTTAACTTAACTATGGTTCTAAGAAGAATTTAAATGATCAAATCTCTAGGGGCGTAAACTCTTCCTTTTTTTGCTGTTCTACTAAGAACTCAATGAGATTAAATCTCTAGAGCTTGCACTCTCCAGAGATTTGATCCCTCTAGACTAACCTAAATTAAAATAGCTTAAAGTGAACATATACAATTTTCATTTACTTAATTACACATCAACCTAATAATGAATTATAGAATGCTCAATTACACATCAATCAAGTTGTAGAATGGTCCTGTGGACACAATTAGCGGCATGTTCGTTCTTGAATCCTAATCCAGAGCGTCACGTGGACTGCAGAGGATAAAACTGGACATGGTAATTTTGTTCTGTACGACTCAACTGCATTCTTTTCATTTTGTTGAAGTCAAACTCTTGAAGTTCGTTCAAATAGACAGAGCGTCATGTGGACTGCATTGGATAAAACTGGACACCGTAATTGTGTTCTGTACGAGTCCACTGCATTTTTCATCAGCTTAGATTGTGTCGACGTTTTGCATCTTTTAATCTTGATAATTTTTTGAAATTGACTATCAAAACCATTGAATTTGCACATTTTTTCACAAATGAATTTAGCCGTTCGTTCAAATAGACAAAGCGTCACCCGCACTGCATTGCATAAAACTGGACATAGTAATTTTGTTCTGTACAACTCGATTGCATTCTTGCAGGGTCAATTATCGGTTTCATCTGTTTAGGATGTCTCAATGTTTTGCATCTTTGAATTTTGTTACTTTGTGAAATCGACTATCAAAACCATTGAAATTACAATTTTTTTCACAAATGAGTTTAGCCGTTTGAATTATGCAGCATATAAATATGACAACAATTTTGTTTAAATTTTGGTTAAAAAAATTTCGTCGTGTTTGATTATTTTCTCAAAGGTGTACAAAGTGGGCGTGACAACTGAAGTAGCAAAATTTCTTTACCTAAAAGAATTTGTTAAAAACAAAAAAATCATAATGACAAAAGGACTTGGATAAGGATTAAGGTCAATCATATAGCATCGTTTATCCGACAAAATGTACTGTTAAATCTGTTGGAAATTATGCCAGATGTCTGACAAAAGGAGATAGAAGGAAAAAATCTATGTTCTAGTCCCCAGCGTCCTACCCCTGCATGGAGCAGTGTGTCCTTTGTCTAAAAAGGTTCGTAAAATATGATATTACTCAGATTTTTTGATATTTTGAGTTGATTCAGAAGACATCTAAACTTTTTGGGTTATGCAGAGATTTTGTTCCTGGAAAAACTTTTTGGGTTATGGAAAGATTATGTTCCTGGAACGACTTTTTGGGTTATGGAGAGATTATGTTCCTGGAACTTTGATCCAGGAAACAATGTAGAGCGTCCAAATTCCAATTCGGTTTGATGTTTAGAATTTGGCCTTTGGATATCTTTTTCCTTCTAGAGTTTGGGTCTATTCCAAAGCTCTCTAAACCCTCGGGGATATGGAGAGAAGATGTCCTTAGAGCTTTGATCAATAAAACCATTCAGAACATCCAAATTCCATCCCATTTACTCCAACTTTGGTGGAAAAACTGTCATTTTGGAGTCCTAAGGATGAGTGTCTTCAGGGATCTGTATACTATTTAGCTCTTTAGGATTCTATACTATTTAGCTCTCAAAGTTCATCAATACAACGTTTAATCCATTGTACATACTCCTATGTTTATATTTATTCACATTAATATATTTTCTGGTCCATGGTTCGCAGCCCATCTCGGTGACCCACCTCCTCGGGAGTGGCGCTACTCCACTTTTGCCTCTTTTCTGTTCGTTGGTCGTACAGGCAGGAGACTGCGGAGACTGCGAAACAATATCCTTTTCTTGAAGTGCATTGGATTCTTCATCTCTCGGAAAACAGTTAAACTGCTGACTCGTTGGTATTGCCTTGGGAGTCACTGATGCAGTTATTGATGGGGTATGTGATGTCAGGAGATTATACGTACCTTGTCTAATCTTCCAGTCATCAAATTCAATGCTGAGCAAACCCAGCTATCAGATAATCGGATGGACCGAATTGAAAGCACGTTCTTGTTGCTCGGTTTCTGCAAAGACAGTCTGCGTTTCGTGAGCATAAAGCTCAAATCCAAACGTATGCCTAACGGACAAAAGGGGTTGCGGTTATCAAACGGTACGCAAGTCTTATATGGACTTATGTATCTTATCCTACCGCTACAGTTCGTTTTTTATGTAATAATATAAAATAATATCTATTGTGATTAAACATTTATAGTGATAATATGCTAGATACAGCCAACTTTTGTTTGCCTCCAATGATCCATGGTTAGTCTTGATGTTGACATTACATGAAATCATCCATAGAATTTTGTTACATTAATTAGTGTTAGAGTAGACTATGTAAATGTGATATCAATCAATACAATAGTTAAGTCCACCATGCAAATAACAAAACTTTTTGATACGAGAGAAGTATGTGGGTTGGTAGGGGCTTGTTGATAGTTTTTAAAATAAAATTCAATTATAAGTGTGAATTTAGCATGAGAGTTGATGGGATCGAATTCTTTAATGTGTAAACATTTTTTTGAAATTTTTTTAATTTAAAAAAAAATTACAATTACAATTACAATTTTACTTAAGGTGGATATTGAAATATTTATATCATTTTTAGCAATTAAGTAATTCTTTGGTGCCAAGTTGAACACCTCATGATGCACATCTTGAAGTGATGAATAACCCTGATGTATGGATCTCGAATTCTGCTTTCCCTCCTGAGCTTACAAACTTGAAACAAGTTCGTCTCTTGGACCTCATCTGTGCTTCTGAAAAGCGCTTGTGTCTTCTGAGTTTAGTCCTTAGGGAATTTCGAATTCCCACGTACTCCTTGCATTAATCTATTCGCATCAGATCGACGGTACACGACCTTCCTCGATCCAATGATCCAGATCACATCGCAACTTTGGGTTTCGTAAGTTTAGTCGCACTAACGTGCGAATCTCTCGATGTGCGAACTCCGATCTCACCAATCTGATAGTCAAGAAGGGTCCCGATAGATCCTTGGATCTACGGTCTAGGTCACATCGCTACTTCAAGTTTTGGAGGATCCATCCCCTTCACGATGATTACTAACATTCGTCGAACTTACGAAGACTGAAGGAGTCGAGGCATTAATGCCTGCGCCCCTTCTTCAAATATAACGGTCACGATAGACCTTGGATCCTCCCGAACGGATCTCATCCGTTCATCTTTCAAATGAAAGGATATCTCCTTTCGATACTTGAATCTCATTATTCTTCTTGATGTTAATAGACTTCGTCCTCGCAGTGATTGTGGGTTTCAACCTCGGCCATGAGGGGAGTACTCACTCAACTCTAGGACGGTGATGAAATTCCCTAGGAAAGTGTTTTCGAGGAATAAAACTAGAGCATAAGGAAATCAATCAGATGTGAAACTTCTCAAGGAACGAATTCATATTCTTAACTTAGTCATTCAATACAGATTCCATTATAGGCATATAATTATAAGAATACATCCATTATTTCCTATTCAAATTACAAGGCATAAAAACACTTATCAGAACCATTAGGCATGATGTGACTGCTGAGAGGGGTGTTTGTTTCCACCCAACCATAGGCTTAGCCACTCTCAATGGATTTATCACTAACCGCACTCGAGTTTAGGCCACGATGCTTTGAGATTCACTCTCTTACTTCCAGCTCAACGAAAGTTAGGGATGAAGGTTACTCTCCTTCTTCCAATACAGGAATAGATAAGGACGAAGGTTACTCTCCTTCCCCTGGCTCAGTCTCTATTCTCTATGATCATAACTCACTTTTTTCCTTCAATCCTTCATTGGACCCGAGATTTTTCCTCTCTCATCTTTGCACTCTTTGCAGTTTCTCCTCTTCCCACACCACGCTTCCTTTGTTTCCTTTCTCAGCAAGATTGCGTGTGGCTCGAATTCTCAGTCTATGGTTAGGTATAGAAGCCTTACAGATGGGCGGTCTGCTCCATCCCCTCATTAACTCTTGATGAGGTATTCCCACCTACCAACCTGACTGAAATTCATTCTGGGATAGAGAGTTCTTCTGATCTTGAAAAAATAAATCTATCATAGTACTGGTTTGGTGGAGGTTAACACAACCATTCTGGGTCCCCTCCACCACCTTTTAATTAGCCATCGTGGTCTCTCTTAGCACATCCCCTTTACAACATTCATGCAACACGTATCCATTATCTACTAAAATAACATAATTTACATTCATTGACCTTTTATAGAAAGGTCCATCGAATCAAACATTCACACCTGTGAGTTTTCCATAGTTCTTGGCCAATAAAGTTATATCTACCGACTGGGGGAAACAAGGTGTTACAGATACTTGGGATGACTCAGGTTCAGATATCCATCTCAAAGGTTTCCATCAAAACCATCAAACTATCGGCCCTCGTGATGAACCAGAAGGCATCATTGCGCATAGAGTGACAAAGTGCACAATGCAGTCTCACCCAAGATAGCTTATGGGGGACTGCAAGACTCAAATGTATGTAGTCAAGGAAGGGATTGATATTGTGATATGTTCTTGTCCTCATGCATCACCACTATTATCCATTCATTTAAATATCACATTCATTCATTAATCATTTATGCATGCATGTTGTTATAATCTACGTTAAACATCCATTCTTTAAGCAATAAATAGAATAAATAGTAAAACAATCATTCAGACACATTAACACAATAGGTTTATTGTGGTTCACCCCCCCCCAGGGCTACACCCACAAAGATATGTCTCTTCTACTCTTTTATTCATCATTCTGCAAAATCTATGTTGCGTGCATTACATTCCTCATGCTCATAATAAAAATGTAGGGTAAGTACCCCTTGTGAGGAAGACTAGACAACACCAAGCTCCACAACCTCTGAACTAACCCTCAAAAACCATGTTACTAGCTTATTCCGACAAAACTATATCTCCTTGACCAATCGACCAACCTCTATTAGACCTCCTAGGCATTTATTTATACTATTCTATTGGCTCATAACCATTACATTCATATCCAAAACCCTAATCCTAACATGGATAGGTTTGCCCGCATGCATGCCATGTTTCTTTTCCTCTGTCTTTGGCATGTTGTTTTTCCTCTATCTTCCATGTACTGCTTTTCCTCCACATTTGGTGCACACTCAAAAATATGATTTTCTCTCGCAAAATAGGTCTGCACTCAAAAATAGGCTTTTCTCTCCCGAAATAGGCCTATGCCAATAGACCCCCAACAATGAAAAGTGGCTTGTCCCGAGCCACACAGCCTTAGTTTATATTCAGGATGGCTAGCAGCAACTCAGTGAACAATTTTTCCAATTGGATGACTTTGTCTTTAACTTGTGTGCTCTACTCTGTCAGCTTTTCCACACTCTGCATTGCAATATTCTCTACCAACACTACTCTGCATTCTGCATGTATTTGATCTATTTTCGCCTTCTTTGCTTGTAGTTTTTCTACCATCCCCTCTTCTTCCTATTGTAAGGGCTCCACCTGAGACAGTCTTTCTTACTTATCAGCCTGTTCAACCTTCAACTCTTCCTAGAAGTTCTTCATATCCTACACACTCCTCATACTCTCTAGGATAGCCATTTCCTTCTGTTGCTACTCTATGTCCTGAATTTATGCAGCTATCTTCTCTTTCTTATGGTCCAGTTGTTGTATTTTTTCGTCTTCTTCCATGCTGGTCCACATTTGAACAGTCATGTCATATAATTCTTCCACTTCCTTAGCTTCCTTCACAATATTGTCAATGTGCGCATTAACCTCATGTTCTCTTTGACTCATGACTTCTGGGGGTGTAGTAGGAGTCAATTTGTTCATGAGCTTTGTGATCTCACATTTGTAATTCCCCATGAGCTGCAAAATCCTACAAAACTTTCCTTATGATGTGACTTCTGGTTCCTGTGCACAATCTGGTATGTTGTTATAGACTTCTGTCAGTCCCTTTTCTAATTTTTTTGTGCGTCTATTCTCCTCCTCCTTCTCAAGGGTCAGTTGATCATAAGTAATTTGTAACACTTATGTAACCTCCCTTCCAACTTCCAAGTTAGTAGCATCTGTGTGGGCTCTATATTGTACATCTTGCATCACACTTGCTTGTAAGTCGTATAGTGAATTTGTAGGTATCTACACCATAATCATCGCAAGTTGGTCTATCCCTAACAAGCTTCTATGTTGTCTCCTCATCAATTCTTAGCATCTATTGTGTGACCTTGAAGGTGTCGTTTCCCTTCACCATTGTCTGAATGGTTTCTTCCTATTCCTTTTGTTCATGTGCTTGTTGTGTCTTCTTTGTCTTCTACGTTGTAGGAACCTGCAACCTTTGTAGAGTGTCATGGGTTTCCACCAACTTAGCCATGATCTCCTCCCTTTGCACCGTTGCTACACGTACCACATATTGTTCTTTGTCTTGGACTTTATCTACCACTAACTCGACATCGTCCTTTGTAATTGTCATTACTGGAGGATTCTTATGGTATTTCATTTTCTTTCTTGTTTCCTCCTCATGCATTCTAGTTCTCTTCTTCTATGAGGGATGGACCTGAGTCTTCTTCTTTTGTGCATCCTCATATTCAGGTTGAGAAGTTTCTCCATTCTTTTCATCGCCCTTTACTTCCACCCTTGACACTATTTCTTTATTCTTGGGATTTTTAATTGTTGCACTGCTTCCTAATTCTTGAGCGCTCTCTGCAACCTTTCTAATGTTGTCGGCTAGAATACTTGTCTTTTTCAATATGCCTGCCTCTGTTTTCTCCTTTGGTTTGGCTTCTTTCTTTGTTGTTCGCACCTTCCACTACGTGCACTAGTCTTTGAAACTCGAATTGACCTCTTCCCTTGATGTGCAATATTGCATTTCTAGCCACTTTTTCTTCGGGTCCCTTTTGGCATGGATACACATGTGATATTTGGATGCCTTAAAACCGACAATCATTTCATTATCCTTAACCACCTCAATAGGAATCCTCCATGCATTTGTTATTTTTTGTTTCATTTCTTCCAGAAACATGGAAAACACTATGTTGTTTGCTTGTTGATTCTTATTTTCCTTAGCTTGCTAGAGTATTTCATATATCACTTTGTAATACTTCCCCTACCTATCTACAAACGATGAGAACATTGGTTCCTACGAACCTACCAAAGATATGAGTACGAGGAGGCAGGAATAATGGAATTCAGTTCCATTATCCTATGAATCCCTGCAGTCAATCAAAAATTGATTTAACAGGTATGGCACCCAACTAAACATCACTCATTTTGCACATTCCATGACTACTGCTATGAATCATGTTGGGGCCTCTTCCTTTCTGCACTTTCTCAACAATTTACATGCCATTATTTTGGTGGCTAACCTTGTCACAAAATCATTGATGTATTTTATGACTATACCCTAGTTCCCCTGTTTGTTCCAAACTAGGCTTTCACTATCTCTACAATTTCCTTTTCTCGTGCTTTATTCTCTAGGTACTCTTCGGGTTGTGTGCCAATAGTGGGAAACCCTGCAATTTTGGAAATCAAAGCAATTCCAATGGGGATTGACCTATCCATCAACAAGATACCTCTATGTACCCTAGCCAAGAGTTGTTGACACAGAGGTCAACATTTTTACTACACGCGAAATTCAGTATATCCAGCAGGTTCATGATACACGAATTATATAGCCCTATTATCCATTGTGTGGGCTCTAAGATGGATCTTCCTATGGGTCCTATCTCCACTGTGTCCTCCAAATACATTTCCTGTGCAAGGTCTAGAAACTTTGTCGCATATCGAACATCATGGTATGCATATCTCAGCTTCGATACCTTCCCAAACATATCGTCCATTGTGATTACAACATCCAGGATGTAAGGTAGTGTGATCTATGTTGTATCTGGCACCTTCCTTTTCTGGCCGATGGTTCGATGTCCTTCTGTCGTTGTTTCTGTCATTTCTTCTTCCTCTCCTTCGGTCTACAGCTGGTTTGGAATATCCTCGACTAACACCTCCTCTGTGACATGTCTATGTTGTTATACCTTGATTCCCTCAGATTCTGGAGGTTTTTCCAGGTTAGGGTTTGTGCTTCCATTAGGGTTTTCTGAGCTTTGACCCATTTATACTTGGGTAGTCATCGATGTTTCTTCATGTAACTTGGTCAGGCTGATCGAATATGTCACCGAGGTTGTGACTTCCTCCAACTCTACAACATCCTCGGGCTCTTTCATTCTTTCCTTCCTTATTTTGGACTATCGAGTAACCCTAACATATCGCCCTGGGGTGCCAACCTTAAAGGGTGTCATGTTGTATGTTCAAGGGTGTCATGTTGTATGATTAGTGATCAATTGTTATCCTCCTCACACAATTTCACCTAGGTTGCACTCTTCAACTCTCTATTCGCTCGAAAATGGCTAAGTGTCAAACTCTCCCATGTTTTTCCCTTTTTTATAGACCCATTCATTGATGTTATGTTGTATTTTTCATTTTTTCCCGTCATTTGCGTAGTGTTCAATTTTCTTGCACATAGTCTTCCAAATTTTTCCACACCAGTTGCTGTGCAATGTCATTCCTGAATCACTTATTCCTCCTAATTACTTATTTTTGTTTTTTTCTTCATCTTTCTATTTTTATCTACCTTTTTCTTATTTTTCTACTTTTTATGTCTTTTCATAATTTTTCTTTCCTAATTTCTACTATAGTAAACTATACATGTGGCTTCCTTACTGCGTTGCAACTACTGAGACTTAGTAAGTCAATTATCCCTATACAGTTTCAGTTGACTTCCATTCACCATTCCTTGCATTTGTGTTCATGTCAAGTCCCTTAGCTACACAGATCCTCCATCTATGACATACTTCACTTCATATGGCCTAGTCAATGCATTTTGAACTTACCAGGATGTTGCAAAAAATTGTTATCATAGAGGAGAACTAGATCTCCCTCCTTAAATATCTTCTTCTTTATGTGTTTTTCATGTCGGGCTTTGTCCCTTACTTTCTACACCTCTTGGTGGAATCCTCTAAGAGTCGTCTCTTCTTCCAGTTCCATAATTTGAATTAACCTTTCTTGTATTGTGCCTCTTTCTGTCATATTTTTTATTGTTGCCACACACATATTGGGTACCAAATATTCTAATGGCACCACTTCTTCTTTTCCATACACCAATATCAATGTTGTTTTTCCTATCAACTTCTTGCATTTAGTCTTGTATGCCCATAATACTGTTCGTATTTTTAAATCCCAATCATCTATGTTCACATTACAGATGTTTGTCAAGGAATTATCCAAAACCTTGTTGCAAGATTCTATTATCCCATTTTATTGAGGGTTATATGGTGTACTCTTTTGGTGATAGAATTCAAATTCCTCAGTCATATTCTGGATGGTACTATTAATAAAATGAGTGCCCTGGTCACTCATCAAAATCTCAAGACATCCGAATCTTGTAATCATCTATTCAAATAAGAAGTGCGTTGATGTCTCTACATTGCAATCCTTGACTAGTGTTTCTTCTGGACATCTGGTTAAATATTTTGTCGCGGTAATGATGTATCTTGCTCCTGACCTTCTTTCTGGTGGATTAATAGTTCCAACAAAATATTTTTCCCACTTGTCAAATACCTGAAGAGTTACTTGGAGTCTTAGGGTCATCTCATCCCTCCTGTTGGGTTTTCCAACTCTCTGACAGACATCACAGTTATGGAAATATTATTTTGCATCCTTATGAACTATTGGTCACCATAAAATTGTGCATAATACCTTTTGTCTTGTAGTCGTTCCTACATAGTGTCCTCCAGATATACCTTCATGATCTTCTGCTAGAACCATAGGTCGTTCATGATACATCACACACCTTCTCAAAATGTTGTCTATGCCCAACTTGTCTAAATGATTGGAAATTAGTTGATAGTCTGCAACTCTAACTACTAGGTTTCTCTTATACACGGTACTAAGCTCCCTTTTTGCAACTCCTGTGCTCAAGAATTCAGTGATATCAACAAAGTACTCATCAACTATCTAAACTGAAAATAACTATGCATCAGGGAAGTTGTCTTCTAAGTTAGTAGGTTCTTCTCCATTGGTTATCCTTGATAAGTGATCCAATCCTACGTTCAATTTCTCTGGTTTAATTATTACTTCAAAATCAAATTCTCGAAACAATAATAGCCATCTACAGATCCTCGCCCACAACACTAGCTTGTTGTAATATCCCCCCAGACGTGACCCAATTATATTATGAATTGTATTTATGTTTATAGGCTGGTGATCCAAGCCTATATAAGTTGGTGGGCTTATGTGTTTATTAGGAAAGACAGCCTAGGTGTTAAAGGCGAGGAGCCTGATTTTGTATATGTAATTATGCAGATCATTAATAAAATATAAACATCGACGCATGTATACTGACCACAAAGAAAGAGTGATGGGGGAATAAGCTTCCACAAGGTTGGGTAAGGGAGGAGTCTAAGTGTTTGGGACTAGGGGCTAAGATAGGGGGCTTACCTATAAAGCGGATAATAATTTATTATTATTTCCTAAAGGCTAAGGTGGATAATTGATGAGTGTTTTCCTAAGTTCTTGGGAAAGGGGAACGAATGAAAATGTAGTGCATGCAGCTCCAGGAAGACAAGTGTTGACCTGGGCACATGCATTAAAAGTTGATGAGTTGAGCCATGTTTGGGGTTCATTCTGTGGAGTCTGGTGATTCTCCATCCACTATCTAACCGTGAATAGGGACATCCACCAGGGACCCTAGAATGAGTAACCCCTTAATCATTCTTCCAACCTTCACGTGAGTTCGCTGGTCATTCAACCATACAAATTCTGAACTCGTTTTGCCTCTGCAATTGACCTCTACATTGTTTCATGGTCACGAAACCAGTGAGAACCCGTGGGAAAATTGACGTACTGAGACGCATCTTCCGTGAAGCCTGAGCATCTTGTATATGTCTATGTCATGTCTGTGTCATAATGGTTGGTTGTTGTGGCCATGCGGTTCCTCGACTGAGGGTGGCTTGTTACCGTCGGTCATTTCTTACTGAGCCATGTTGTGTATTAGTGTGGATGGTTTTTATTTTTGGATGTCCATACCCAACTTTCAGTTGCACTGTGTAGTTTCCTATAACCTCAACCTAGTCTAGGATTCCCTTGCCCTAGATGGAGATTAGTCCCATCTCGGGGGTGACCCATTGCTGAGCGTGATGAACAAGGTGGTCTATGGCTGGGAGGTTTGTGGAAGGTCTGCACATAGTTGTTGGATTTACTCCAGCTAAAAGATAAGTATCAGTATATGATTAATTTATATGTTATGCATGTTTGTGCTACTAATGTTTGAATGTTATCATGTTTTCCGTTGCATGTATGAATTTCTATTAATTCTATTTAAATCTGAATGGTAACAATAACTCTATGTTAAAATGTGTTAATTTGATTTAATATCCATGTTATAAACATATGTATGTTAATCTTCCATGTAGTAGCGTTGCCCAATAGTGGGGTTGAAGGTCGGGGACATTACAATATGGTATCATAGCATGGTTTCAACACTGAGCCTGGATGGTCCATGTTAGTGGAAAATGAAGAAAACGTTTCAAAAAATAATTGTTGTCGGAATGGACAAAATTCAAGTTCAGAGCCAAGGTTTCAAACACTGAACCTAAATGGGCTGGACAAGTGGTCATTGGACCCAAGGTTTCAAGAGGAAATTGTGTCTCGAGGACCAATTTTGAACCTCATAACCTTCTTGAGTGCTAATAGGTTACCTTGGTCATGTTACGCAGCTCAGGAGGAGTAACGGTGTCGTAAAACCATGACATAAGTAGTGTTGGACCGTAGAGTAATGTGTGAACTGGTGATGTAAAGAATAAGTTTCAATTGTTTCTCTCATGTGACTTGTCAGCTAAAGGAGTGCACATTTTCTGCAAGGAGTGCATTGACAGAGGTGAGTTAACCTCAGAATATATCATGAGAGATATCGTTGAACCTTCATCA